>ML260766.1:0-63612 GCA_005239495.1 Nicotiana undulata | reverse complement strand
TCCAAACACGAGGCCCGGACCAAAACCCGATCACCCATAATCCTATGAGTTAGAATATATGATTTGTTTTAAGATTCGACCCCAAATTGAGGTTGAATCACCCAAAATTCTCAAAAACCCAACTCTACCTAAAATCCCTAATTCCTACTTTAATTTCCATGTTTTTAGGCCTAGAGTTTAGCGATTAATTGTATAAATTAAGAGGAAACGAGGTCAAGAGCACTTACCTTTGGAGTTATGGCAGTTGGGGAGCTTGATTTTTGCTTATGGGTGGGTTTGAGGAAGAAGGGGGATGTGAAAAATGGGAGTGACCCGTAATGGGTCTGTTTTGAACTTAAAGAAAACACCTGGGCAAAATACTCTATGCGTTCGCGTGCACTGAGCCGCGTTCGCACAGGCTTATCTCTCCAGGCCTATGCGTTCGTGAGCCCAGAGCCGCGTTCGCACATAGCAAAGTGGCTCCCCACCCCAGCTCCATTAACATGCAGTGCGTTCGCACCGGACTAGCTGCGTTCGCATAGGCTTAAGCTCCCTGACCTGTGCGTTCGCGTAGAAGTCTGTGCGTTCGCACAGAGTAATCCCAGCCCCCTCCCCGCGTGTGATATGTGTCCGCATGGCCATCAACGTGTTCGCATAGTGCAAATTAGACTCTGACCCTAGACCCCACTTTTTACCCTGTGTGTTTGCACCCCCTTGAGTGCATTCGCATAGGGTAATCTACCTAGACACCAGAAACCAGCAATTTACACCAGATTTTCATGTTTTTCACATCCTGTTAGCTACCCGAAACTCACCCGAGCCCTCGGGGCTCAAAACCAAACACACGCACGACTCCCAAAACATCCTACGGACTTGTTCAAGCTTTTAAATCATCAAAATATCATCAAAAACCATGAATCCAACCCCAAAACCAAATTAATCAAACTTAAGAACTTTGAAATTCTAGAATTCAGCTCAACGCGCCGAACCGACCTAAACCACTCAGAATGACTTCAAATTTTGTAGATAAGTTATGAATGACACAACAGAACCATTCCCGGTCTCGAAATTTCATTCGGACATCGGGAACATAAAATCACCTCTCAAGCCAAATTTCAAATTCTTTAGAAACCCCACAAGTTCATTATCTCAATTTTTCCTCATTTGGATCCGAAACCAATCAAATCAAGCCCGTTTTACACCAAATTTCACAGATAGGACAAATAACATATAACAAACCTGTTCTGGGCTCTGGAACCGCAATACGGGCCCGGTAACACGGTTTTCACATAATTATTCATTTTCAAAACCCTTTATTATTTTCAGAAAATAATTTTCTTTAAAAAATCATTTCTCAGGCTTGGGACCTCGGAATTCGATTCCGGGCATACGCCCAAGTCTCATATTTTCCTACGGACCCTCCGGGACCGTCACATCACAGGTCCGTATCCGTTTACCAAAAATGTTGACCAAAGTCAACTTTATTCAATTATTCAATTCAAAAATCCCATTTTTATGAAATTTTCACATGGAAGTTTCCCGGCTACCTGCCCGGGCTGCACACGCATATCGAGGTGAGATTAACGGAGGTTTACGAGGCCTCGAAACACAGATTTAGCTAGAATTACTTAGGATGACCTTTTCGGTCATCACATTATCACACGAGGGGACATGCCGTGATGATTGTTATTGTTTATCGCACGAGGGGACATGCTGTGCCGATGTGTTACTATTTGATGCACGGGGGGACATTTCGTGCTGAGTTATTTGTGAGGTGATGCACAAGGGGACATGTCGTGCCTTGTGTTATTCATTATCTATTCTGAGGCGTTAAATTCCTGCTTTTATTGTTACATTTCAGTTGTTACCCTGTTCCACTATGCTAGTATTTGTTGCCCCTCTTATCCCTAGCATGTTTCTCCCCGTATATGTTTATACTATTTATTTCCGTCGATATTTTCTTGTTATTATATAGAATTGCACAGGTATGTATATTGTTGTCGGTATTAGCCTCGTCACTAATTCGCCGAGGTTAGGCTCAGCACTTACTCAGTACATGGGGTCGTTGTACTGATGCTACACCTGCACTTCTTTATGTTGTGCAGACTACGCAGCCGGACCCGGTGGGCACTAACGGAGGGAGCATTCCACCAGTTCATTCAGGAGACCTCGAGGTAGACCCGTATACGTTCGTGGGCCTTGGCGTCACCTTCTACCCTTCTCTTTCAGTTCTGTCTTATTTTATAGTTTCAAAGACAGTCATATGTACTTATTTTTAGACCATTGTACTCAATAATCTCATAGACAGTTCGTGAGTATGTGACACCAGTTCTGGGATATGTATATGGGTCTTATTTCGAAGTTGCTATATTATTTTGAATTTAGCTAACCTTCATATTGTTGACCTTCGATGCCTTAGTTATCCTTTTTATTGTAGTTGTTAATGAGTTTATTTAGTTCAAACGTTGGCTTGTCTAGCGGGTTCAACGTTAGGCGCCATCACAGCTTGAAAGTGGGATTTTGGGTCGTGACATTTCTCACCACCCCCAGTCCTTTAGTGGCCTCTCCTATGATGTGTACCCCTGTTTCTAAGGTCCTCAAGGGACCAAGGCTAGTCTACTTACGCCTTTGGATCCTTCTTGCTTGTTTCAGGCCATTCTGGTTCGATTTCGAGTAAGATCTTCTTATTTCGCCTTAAACCTATGGATTTCTAAGCCTATGTCTTCATATCTATGTTATTTTTTAAAACCCTAATTTCTCCCTTTGAATTTATCAGATCTGTACAGATCTGAGATGGATCGAACTTATTTCACATGTTTTTATGAAAATCTTCTGATTTTTCGAGTGGCTTTCCATTTTCCTAAACTAGGGTTTCCTGAAAATCCTTTTCTCCAAAACGTTTTCCGACTTTAAATGTTCAATCTTCTATTCTTATGTGTTTTTGACCAATTATGTTGAATTTGCCTCAACCCTAACTAGTTTATGCTAAAACCCCAATTTTTGACATTTTTTGTTTGGATTATGAGTTTGACCGTGTTACTTGTGCACTGTTTACTTACAGATTCTTCAAAATATGTTTCCTCAATTAAACCCCTATTTATTTACCCCTAATTGCCCACTATGTACTTAAGTTTTACTTGATTTCTCTTTCCTTAAATACTGTCATGCCCTTTACCGTTGGTTGATTACCACTTAATTAGGGAAGACTTTACTGATTTTATGCATGATTGATTATGTAAATTTCTTTAATTGTTGAATAACTGATTTCTTTGCCTTATTCTGTTTAGCTCTTAACTACTATATATATACTCTCCTATATTCTCACTTCTAGACACGAACATGTAACGACCCGGCTGGTCGTTTCATGAGATTAGCCTTGTTTCAGCTTGGTCATATGTTATTTAACCTATTTATGTTATGTTGGTTCAGGTTCGGAGTGGTCGTGGTGAGAATCGAGACACTTAGTCTCTTAAATGAGCTTAATAGTTGGAAAAGTCAACCGGGAGTTGACTTATAGGTAAACGACCTCAGAATGTGGATTTTATAGCTCGGATAGCTTCGTTAGGTGATTTGGGACTTAGGAGTGTGTTCAGACTGTGAATTTGAGGTCCGGAGTAGAATTAGACTTGAATTGGCGAAATTGAGTTTTTGGTGATTTCCGGTCAACATTGGAAAATTAGTTATCGGGGTCGGAATGGAGTTCCGAAAGTTGGAACAGGTTTGTAGGGTCATTATGGATATGTTTGCAAATTTTCAGGTCAATCAGATGTGAATTTGGTGTTTTGGCATTTTTTTGTGTGTTTCGAAGGCTCGAATAAGTTTGAATGAGGTTGTGGGATGTGTCGGCATGATTGGTTGAGGTCCCGAGGGCCCCAGGTTAGTTTCTGGTGGTTAACAGATCGATTTATGGATTTTTGAGACTGCTGTTTTTTTGGAGTTTGTGCTGCAGAAAAACACGCTATGCGTTCGTGGAAGGAGTCCCGCATTCGCGTATAGTGTTTTAAGTGTTGGGGAGTTTCGTGCTATGCGTTCGCGACATGGGTGGATGCGAACGCGATGGGTCTGGGTGTGTATGCTTCGCGAACGCGGGTGTGGGGGTGCATTCGCGTAGGGCATCAGTAGCTCGGGACCCTAGGCCTCTTTTCTTCTATGCGTTCACGTTTGAGGGACGCGTTCGCGTGGGGTCCAGCGGGTGAAGCTTCGCATTCGTGTAACCTAAATCGCGTTCGCGTTGAGTGTTTTGGGAGCTGACTTATTTAGCCTACGTGAACGCGAGGGTTATGCCGCATTCACATAGGGTGTTCTGGGCAGAGTATTTAAGACTCCTCCTTCGCGCTTTTCAGTTTATTTTCACCATTGTTGGGCAATTTTTGAAGCTTTTGAGAGGGATAAAAGAGGGAATCAAAGGGGAAACGCGTGGAGGTAAGATTATTGACTTCATAACTCGATTCTATGTTGATTTCTAAGTGATTAAACCTGAAATTAGTGGGATTTATACCCAACATTGGGGAAGTTAGGGCATGGGAAATTGGAGACTTTAATTGAGGAAATGAAGGGGCAATTGTTGTCCGATTTTTATATTCTTGATATGTATAGACTCGTGGGAGGATAAGGATTCCGGTTTTGTGTTTTTATCGAATTCCGAGACGTGCGCCCAGAGGTCGTGTTTGGCCAATTTTGTGAATTGTGCTTAATTTTGATAATTTTTGAATGGGCTTTGTTCCGTAGCATATATTGATGGTATACATTTTTTTTGCTAGATTTGGAGTAATCGGAGGTCGATTCGAGGTGCAAGATCATCGCGGATTAGTTTTCGGGCCAGTTTGAGGTAAGTAACGATTGTAAATCCAGACCCGAGGGTATGAAACCCCGATATTTTATATTGTTTTGATAAATGAGGTGACGCGCCTTCTAGGTGACGGGCGTGTGGGTGTGCACCTGTAGGGATTGTGACTTGGTTCGTCCCGTTGCGACTATTACACCGCTTAATTGAATTGAAATCATATGATATCCTGTATTTTAGAGATTTATACTATGTTTTGGTCTGTACGCCATGTTTGGGGCCTTGTCCCGACCTGTTTAGACCCTCAAGGGTATTTTTACTACTATTCTCGCACTATTTTAATAGAAAATACGAAATCAGTCATGCTTTATACCTGTTCACTGTTTTTTACTGTTTATCACCCTGTTTTAGAATAAGGAAAGATAATTTGGGCTGAGTCCCTGTGATTTGTGGTGAGTTGGGTTGAGTCCCCGTGATTTGTGCTGAGTTTCCCGAGTGGCTTGTGAGGATGACTGAGTGAGGCCGAAAGCCAGACTTGTGAGGATAGTTAGGGATCGGGCTGCACGTCGCAACACTATATACATATATATAAGGATCGGGCTGCACGCTGCATCAATATAGCGCTTGGGCTGTAGGAGCCCCTCCAGGAGTCTGTACACCCCCACTGAGCGCAGTCGACTATTATGGATCGGGTTGCATGCCGCAGCGGGTTAGTATTATGGATCGGGCTGCACGATGCGGCGAGATATATGTGGATATGGCTGTCACATCTCCATTATCACTATCCCCGTGTTAATGAAGGGGCAATAAGGAAATTTTTCCACTTTAAGTGACATTATTCGAATTTGGGATATTTATTAGTTTTCAGAGTCGCCACCCGGATTTTTGACGATGCTCCGGGACACCGTTTTGTTTTGAAAACCCCAAACCGAGGAAGATTTGACTCTGTTTTGATTTGTCTGCGACCAGAAATCCGAGTAAGGAATTCTGTTAACCCGGGAGAAGGTGTTAGGCATTCCCGAGTTTCGTGGTTCTAGCACGGTCTCTTAACTATTATTATTTGGCCTAAATTATCCGATTATTTACGTTTTTTTATCCTATTACATATTTAAACTCTTTGAAATTTAGCCGCTTTTGATAAGTATGGATTTATCTTGAAAACAAGTCACGAGAACGTGCACTCGTTATGCTTTGGACATGTTACAATTACACCACATGAAATGCACCCGCAATTGCAATACGCGATTTTATTATGATTTGAATTTTGAAGACGGGGACATGACTTGTCGAACCCGAGTGTAGATTTCGTAGTCAAAACTATTGGTCATGACGGTTTTATAGTGCCTATTTGAGGCAATATTCGATCATTCTTTACGTGTTTTCTATTTGAAGGAGCATTTTAGTTTTAAGATCAATTAGGACGTTTATGGATTTATCTTAGAGAAGTCACGATGGTGTGCACTTGTTGTTTTTGAACACACGTCAAACACATCACATGAAATGCACCCGTAATTGCTAATGCGTATTTTACTTATTGTTTGGAGTTGAGGGTCGGGGGCACGAGTTGGTACCCCCGAGTGTAAGTTATGGTAGTTTTGGGAATAATATCCTATTCTTTATCAAGTTTCAAACTAAAGGTATGTTTCTACCTAGAGGATTGCCTATAAGTGAATTTCATTAATCTAAAGATAGCATGTTTCGGGCTACGGCCATAATTAGCCCCAAATTGTTTCAACTCTTTTGGCCAATCCTAATTGTGGCTAGTTCGTAGGACATGTAGTTCAGACAATTTAACCAAGCATGACTAATCAAGGATACTAGCAGAAATGGTTACCCAACAACTTTAAGGTATAAATCAGAATAAGATTTGGATAATTACTATCTTTTTAACCACTGTAAAATGCTATTTTGGAAACGTAATATTCACGTATAAAAGAAAATCCATAGGTTTGAGATTGAAACGCCGAATGATAAGGTATTTTCAAATTTCAATTAAATACTAATCATTGTATGCCCTATTACATGGATATTTTAAGATAACAGAAAAACAAGACGAATGTTTATAGTTACACGAAAATATAATTAACTTCCTGGGCTGTCACGTTAATAAGAAGAAATGACAACTTGAGGATCAAATTCATAATGTCCAGTCCAATTTATTACAACACAAAAATAAATGTGTACATAGTCTTATAAACTTACTGTTACATCACTTGTACTATGAAAGAGATTTTCTAACAGAATACTAAGAATTAATTAATTAGAAGCTAATGGTTGAGTGATGTATCAGGTCCGCATAGAGACAACCCAGGAAGTTAATTATATTTTCCTGTAACTATAAACATTCATGTCTTTTTTTTCTATTATCTTAAAATATCCATGTAATAGGGCATACAATGATTAGTCCTTAATTGAAATTTGAAAACACCTTCTCATTCGGCGTTTCAATCTCAAACCTGTGGATTTTCTTTTATACGTGAATATTACGTTTCCAAAACAGCATTGTTCAGTGGTTAAAAAGATAGTAATTATCAAAATTTGATTCTGATTTTTACCTTAAAGTTGTTGGGTAACCGTTTCTGCTAGTATCCTTGATTATTCATGCTTGGTTAAATTGTCTAAACTGCTTGTCCTACGAACTAGCCACAATTAGGATTGGCCAAAAGAGTTGAAACAATTTGGGGCTAAGTATGGCCGTAGCCCGAAACATGCTATCTTTAGATTAATGAAATTCACTTATAGGAAATCCTCTAGGTATAACCATACCCTTAGTTTGAAACTTTATAAAGAATAGGATATTATTCCCAAAACTACCATAACTTACACTCGCGAGTAGCAACTCGTGCCCCCGACCCTCAACTCCAAACAATAAGTAAAATACGCATTAGCAATTACGGGTGCATTTCATGTGACGTGTTTGCCGTGTGTTCAAAAACAACAAGTGCACGCCATCGTGACTTGTCTAAGATAAATCCATAAACGTCCTAATTGATCTTAAAACTAAAATGCTCCTTCAAATAGAAAACACGTAAAGAATGATCGAATATTGCCTCAAATAGGCACTATAAAACCGTCATGACCAATAGTTTTGACTACGTAATCTACACTCGGGTTCGACAACTCATGTCCCCGTTTTCAAACTTCAAATCATAATAAAATCGCGTGTTGCAATTGCGGGTGCATTTCATGTGGTGTAATTGTAACATGTCCAAAGCATAACGAGTGCACGTTCTCGTGACTTGCTTTCAAGATAAATCCATACTTATCAAAAGCGGCTAAATTTCAAAGAGTTTAAATATGTAATAGGCTAAAACACGTAAATAATAAGATAATTTAGGCCAAATAATAATAGTTAATCGATCGTGCTAGAACCCCGGAACTCGGGAATGCCTAACACTTTCTCCCGGGTTAACAGAATTCCTTACTCGGATTTCTCGTCGCAGACAAATCAAAACAGAGTCAAATCTTCCTCGGTTTGGGATTTTAAAAACAAAACAGTGTCCCGGAGCATCGTAAAAAATCCAGGTGGCGACTCTGAAAACTAATAAAAATCTCAAATTCGAATAATGTCGCTTAAAGTGGAAAAAATTCCCTTATTACCCCTTCATTAACACGGGGGTAGTGAAAATGGAGGTGTGACAGTGCTGGCGACTTAACTTGGGATTGGTTTTCGTTTAAAAATCCAGGGACCTTGGCTTTCCGGCTTTTGTTGTGGTGATCGGTCACACGGGACCCAACATTTCAATTTTATTCTACCTTCGTAGGCCTTTCACTTGTTTTTTTTTTGGATTTCTAGAGCATTAGGGGTAATTTTCGCCCCCTCGAATTCGGCTGCAATGGTTAGTCGTGTAGGACTTAACCCTTTTCCAACTTTATTTTGCCTTCATTGGCCTTTCATTTCTGAGTTTTCCTTCCATTTGACTTTAAAGCATTTGGAGCATTTCGGCTTTTCAATCTTTTCTGAAGGGGTTAGCCACGTGGGACTTAACCTTTCACTTCAATTGCCTTTATAGGCATTTTGATTTGATATTCTCCCGTCAAAAGTTGTGTTTAAAGCATCGGCCGTTGCGGCCAGTCGGGATTGACTTGATGCCCCTAACAAGGCTCGGTGCCCTTTGCATATTGGCTTGCGTCATACGAGAACCCGGTAAGTCAGTTTTGCCATCCTTTCTTTGTTTTACCTTAGACATAGAGTCAGACTGAAAGGGATTGAAAGAGAAATAACAAAAAAACGGAGACAATGAATTTACCAAGAAATATCCCTTTCGGGGAGAGAAAAAGGACTTATCGGAGTGTACGCGGCTTTCAATGAACATGACATGCGTCTTGGACTGGATGCCTGATCTATATAAACCATTTGACTCTCAGAAATGCGTCACGACGTTTAACTCGAGGTTGAGAAACCTTTCCCATACCATGTCGATATCATTGACCAATCATCCTCTTTTCGATTAGTAGTGCCCTCTTCGGGTTTACACCAGCTAACCTCTCTTATTTGTCTTCTCGCCATCGCCCTGTAGTGCTCTTTTCGAGTTTTCACTAACAAGAATCTCTCATTTTTAATTTCTCTACTCACCGTCATCTCATGGTGCTCGCGTGGGTTTTCACCGATAAGACTCTCTCATTTTAATTTCTCTTATTGCTTGTATGAGGTCCAGATAAATGTATCTTCCCATTCAAGCTTCTATTTTGTCGATCGATCGGAAGGACTTGAATAGGATTTGGGGTAAAAAGAATTTGTATTGAATTACAACCTTGGAACTTTCAGGCGAATCATTTCCAAATCTCAACACTTGCCCCAACTTAAACTCTTGGGGAAATGTGGATTTTTATTATGGTGCGACTGAACCCCAGGGAGAGGCTACCTACGTATCCTTTCGGAATCAAGTCAGACGTAGTTCATGCGACATTTTTTTTTTTTTTGTTTCTTTTTTGTTGTTTCTTTTGATTTTTCTTTTTTTTTTCCTTTTTTTTTCTTTTTCTTTTTCAAGTTCCAAAGAGGGTAGTTAAGGAAGAGTAACTGGCTCAAAGGGTTTACAAAAATGATAGTGTTTGGGGGAGCATGGATGAAAAGCCTTCGTCATTTCGATCATAAGTATCGTCATCATGAAAAGGTCAAACATAATACCTTTTGACCGCATCTGCATTGACAACCATTTCGGGGTCATTTCCTTCGATGTCTCCCAAGCACAATGCTCCTTTTGGAAGCAATTTCCTTATGATGTATGGACCTTTCCAATTCGGGGCGAATTTTCCTTTCGCCTCTTCGTGGTGTGGGAGGATACGTCTTAAAACAAGTTGCCCTACTTCAAAGTTTCTAGGCCGCACCTTCTTGTTGTAGGCACGTGCCATTCTTTGTTGGTACAACTGCCCATGGCAAACTGCGACCATCCTTTTCTCATCAATCAGAGTTAATTGTTCTAATCGGGTTTTGACCCATTCATCGTCTTCAATTTCTGCTTCAAAAATAATCCGAAGGGAGGGAATTTCAACTTTTGCGGGTATTATGGCTTCAGTACCATAAACCAATAGATAAGGAGTAGCTCCAACTGACGTGCACACGGTCGTGTGATATCCCAATAATGCAAAAGGCAATTTCTCGTGCCATTGCCTGGAAATTTGAATCATTTTCCTGAGGATTTTCTTAATATTTTTGTTTGCTGCAACGACGCCATTGGCTTTGGTCCGGTAAGGGGTGGAGTTGCGGTGTGTGATTTGGAACTGTTCACATACCTCCCTCATCAAGTTACTGTTTAGATTCGCGGCATTGTCGGTAATGATAGTCTTTGGGATACCAAAACGACAGATGATATTAGAGTGCACGAAATCCACCACTGCTTTCTTGGTGACAACTTTGATTGTGACTGCCTCGACCCATTTTGTAAAATAGTCAATAGCGACCAAGATAAATATGTGCCCATTTGAGGCCCTTGGCTCGATCGGCCCGATGACATCCATTCCCCAAGCAATAAACGACCAGGGTGCTGACATAGAATGCAGTTCTGATGGTGGTGCATAAATCAAATCACCGTGTATTTGACACTTATGGCATTTCCGGACAAAGCTAAAACAATATTTCTCCATGGTCATCCAATAATACCCGGCCCGCAAGATTTTCTTTGGGAGGGCGTAACCATTCATGTGGGGACCGCATACTCCTGAATGCACCTCATTCATGATCTTTTCGGCTTCCTTGGTATCTACACACCTTAATAGATTCAGATCGGGAGTCCTCTTATATAGTACTTCCCCACTTAGGAAGAAATTGCTGGCGAGTCTCCGGATGGTTCTCTTTTGGTCCCCATTGGCCTGCTCTAGATATTCTTTTGTTTTCAAGAATCTTTTGATATCATGATACCATGGTTGGACATCGGGCTCTATTTCGACCGTGTTGCAATAACCATGCCTTTCCTTGATTTGAATTTCCAAGGGGTCGATGTGAACATTACCCAGATATGGCAGCATTGCAGCTAGGGTAGCTAGTGCATCGGCTAACTCGTTGTGACATCGACGAATATATCTGAACTCGACAACTTTAAATCGTTTGCTAAGATCTTCCACATGGTGCCTGTATGGAAGGAGCTTAACGTCTCGAGTTTCCCATTCTCCCTGAGCTTGTTTGATGATTAAATCAGAATCTCCCATGATCAACAACTCTTCTACATCCATGTCAATGGCCATATTCATACCCATTATACAGGCTTCATATTCGGCAGTATTGTTTGTACAAAAGAAACGTAGACGGGATGTGGCCAGATAGCGCTGTCCTGTGGGTGAAATAAAGATTTCCCCAATCCCAACCCCTTTTGTATTGACAGATCCATCAAAGAACATTTTCCAAGTGCTGGCGTCCTCACAAGTTATCTCGACTGAGTTTACCTCCTTGTCTGGGAAGTAAGTACTTAGAGGTTGGTAGTCGTCATCAACATAATTTTTTGCCAAATGATCTGCCAAGGCCTAGGCTTTCATTGTCGTGCGGGTGACATAGATTATGTCAAATTCGGTGAGCAAAATCTTCCACTTTGCCAATCTCCATGTGGGCATTGGCTTTTGGAATTTGTACTTCAATGGATCCAGTCTTGTGATGAGGTAGGTGGTATAAGCCAACAAATAATGTCGGAGCTTCTGAGCGGCCCAAGTTAGAGCGCAACAAGTTCTTTCTAGCAGCGTATACTTGGCTTCGTAGCTTGTGAACTTCTTGCTCAAGTAATATATGGCTTGTTCTTTCTTCCCAGTTGCGTCATGTTGCCCGAGAATGCAGCCGAAGGAATTTTCTAACACCGTTAGGTATAAGAACAAAGGTCTTTCTGGTTCTGGTGGACTAGCACCGGTGGGTTCGACAAATATTCTTTGATCTTGTCGAAAGCGTCCTGGTATTCGTCTGTCCATTTGATGGTTTCATATTTCTTCAACAGCTTGAACATAGGCTCACAAGTTGATGTCAACTGAGCGATGAATCTGTTGATGTAATTCAACATACCCAGCATACTCATGACCTCCTTTTTGGTTCTTGGAGGTGGGAGACCCCGAATAGATTTTATCTTTGTCGGGTCCAGCTCGATGCCCCGTCGACTGACTATAAACCCTAGTAATTTCCCAGATGGAACTTCGAAAGCACACTTGTCCGGGTTTAATTTCAGATCATACTTACGCAGACGTTCGAAGAATTTTCTCAAATGCTGGACATGGTCATCTTGCGTCCTGGATTTAATAATCACATCATCCACGTATACCTCAATCTCTTGATGCATCATGTCGTGGAAAATGGCGGTCATGGCCCTCATATATGTTTCCCCAGCATTCTTTAGACCGAACGACATGACTCGGTAACAATAGGTGCCCCAGGGTGTAATGAAGGCTGTGTTTTCTGCATCTTCTTCATCCATCAATACCTGGTGATATCCAGCATAGCAATCCATGAAAGATTGTACCTCATGTTTGGCACAATTGTCAACCAGGATGTGTATGTTTGGCAGTGGAAAGTTATCTTTGGGGCTTGCTTCATTCAAATCTCGGTAGTCGACACATACTCTGATCTTTCCGCCCCTTTTAGGTACTGGAACCACATTGGCCAGCCAGGTGGTGTATTGGACCACTCGGATCACTCCAGCTTTTAATTGTTTAGTGACCTTTTCTTTGATTTTGTCACTCTTGTCTGTTTTAAATTTCCTCTGCTTTTGTTGGACGGGTGGATAACCGGGATAGGTCGGCAATTTGTGTACCACCAAGTCCACACTTAGTCCGGGCATGTCGTCATAGGACCAAGAAAACACGTCTTTGAATTCAAATAGAAGTGTAATCAAAGTGTCCCTAGTTCTTTCATCAGTGTGGACGCTTATCATGGTTTCTCGAACCTCTTCTGCATTACCCAAGTTGACGGGTTCTGTTTCGTTTAAGTTTGGCTTAGGCTTATTCTCGAATTGTTCTAATTCTCGGTTTATTTCCCTAAAAGCCTCTTTTTCATCATATTCTGGTTCTTGATTCATTATTTCGAGGTTGGACAGCGTATTAAGATCAGAGCATGAAGTCCGCAAGCATGTCATGTTATTTAAGGCCGCATTATTAGGACTGAAAATAAGAAAAATGACTAAAAATCAGAAAGAATAATAGACTATGAAATTTTGATTTCATTTCATTAAATTTGAACATAGGAAGGTTTACATTGGAATTCAAAAAGCAATAAATTAAAAACACTTGAGTTACACCCTGAAATAACTCATAGTGCAGGAAAGATGGAAAAACTGAACTATCGGGACTCCCGCCTGATGGGGAACGGAGTAGCCTTCCACTTCTGCAACTTGGCGTTTGGGCCCATGTATTTCACCTCGGCGGCGCTTGAGCCTTCCCCTGGTTGAACCATGTTAGTTTCATACAACATCTACTTCATGGCCTCGTAAATTCCTTCAATTTCTTTGGTAGTAAAGGCCTCTTCTTCTTCTTTAACATATTGTGGTTCAATGAAAGTTTCAGTAATGTGGGGAACTGGCTTAGGCAAGTCCCAACCATCGTTCTTTCGAGCGTTGGCCCATTCCACATCGGCTTCTGTAGCCTGGAAACCTATGCCGAAGAATTTTTCAACAACAGGTAGAGAGATCGGTTCGGTGATACCCTGTAGGGATACCTCAAGCCCTTTTCCAGGTTTGTATCCATGTATAATCATGTCGGTAGCGACCATGATTGAGGCATTTGATAGACAAGGCTGCGGGCACAGAGTACCTTCTTCGTGCTGATCGGCAAGCACAATTTCAAACGCCTGATAGACAATATGCTTCCTTCCTTCTCTGGCTTCGAGACAGGCGACCGAGGGGTCCCTGTATATTGACTGCTCGTCCTCCCCATGGACCACTATCTCTTGAATTTCATGCTCAAACTTGACCATCTGGTAGAGGGTAGATGGCACTGCCCCGACGGCGTGGATCCATGGTCTTCCTACCAGGAAGTTATATGAGGTATCCATATCCAAGATTTGGAAGGTTACCGTAAAATCTACAGGGCCGATTGTCATGACTATGTCTATTTCGCCGATGGTGTCCCTTTTGATACCGTCAAAGGCGCGAACACAGACGTTATTTGGCTTGATTCTCTGAGTGCCGATTCCCATTCCCTGTAGTGTTGATAAAGGGAAAATATCTACCCCGGAACCTCCATCGAGCATAAATCTCTTCATATAATATCCCTCACTTTTAACTATTAAGTAAGGCTTTGTTGTGAGCGGCTCCCTCGGGAGGTAGATCATTCCGACTAAAAGAAATTTTGTTTACTTCAAAGAAACGCTCGGCCATTCTTTCTAATTTTTCGACTGAGGTCTCCGCTCGCACATACACTTCATTCAACGTTTTCAAGAGCATCTTATGATGCTTGTTTGAGCCCATCAACAAAGATAAGAGTGATACTTGATCAGGATTTTCATGAGTTATTCAATTGTGGCGTATTCAGTCATGTTCATCTTCTTAAAGAACTCTTCAGCCTCTTCGGCAGTGATAGGTCTTTTAAGAGGGAAGCGTTTGTGCTTGGTTTTGGCCAGCTCTTTCAGATTGAGGTATTTCTCAGAGGAGTTTTCTTCATTGCGTCCCTTGTGATCTCTTTCCCTTTGTATGTTAATACCGTCTTGTTGTAGTTCCAAGGGACGACAGTAGTATCCTTCACGGGAGTTTGCGATGCGCGGCTAATAACCACGGGCTCATTCAGCCTTGGTGAGATTATTTTCCCCCGCGCTACGTACGTCCCCTTTGGTACATACATTGTTGGGCCGTTAATTATGGCTCTATGGAAATGTAGCCTCCTAGGAGGACTTAACATGCCTTGTTGCTTCTTGGGTGCTCTGGGGATGTAAAGAAAAATGTCTTTAGAGGGTCCTCTTTTTGTCTTGATTTCAGCCTTCCCCGTGTCTCGAGGGATGGGTTTACTTTTCTTCGTTTCCTGGACTGGCTTGGGTGCCGCCTTGGGATTTTTCTCCACGTCTGCGATGGCGATGATAGCGTTCAAATCTGGATCAAAATCTTATTCCTCACAGATCATGCCGGTAACGGGCCCATTGTTATGGGCGAGCAATGGATTTTTAGTCACATTGGGAGCTTCTTCATCCCTTAACACTACCTTATTTTGTTCTATACGATTCTCCACAGCCCGCTTGAGAGTCCAGCAATCCTCCTTGTCGTGACCCTCTGCTCCGGAATGGTAGGCACAATTGGTTCCAGGTTTGTATGACACTGATGCTGAGTTTTGCTTGGTCGGAGGTACGGGCTGCAGAAGCCCCAACTGGACAAAGTTTGGGAAAATACTTGAATATGGCTCACCGATAGGAGTGAAATTTGACTCTCCTTGGTGGCTCACGGGGATAAGCATTGTACAGGTAGTTGTTTTGAGGAGGGCGTGTATTATATGGAGCTGGGGGAAGATGGTTATTTCTTAGGGGTGGAGCTCTGTTCTGGTTGTATTGTTGTTGCGGCCTGAGATGCGGCTGAGCGTTCATCACCGCATAGGGAAAAAGGGACGTATTATAAGCTGCGTTTTGGTGAGGATAGTAGTGTTGGGAAGTTTTGGGGAATGGACCTGAGTATTTCCTAGAACCCCTGACATCGAAATCCATCATGGCCCCTTCTTCTTTCTTCTTTCTGTTGACTGCACTACCGGATCCATTTTGGATGTCCTGGGAGGTTGCTCTTATGGCCGATTGGCTCAGGATACGACCGGTCTTTAGACCATTTTCAACCATTTCTCCAATTTTTATTGCTTCTGCAAATGGTTTGCCCATGGCGGACATCACATTTTCAAAGTAATCCGCTTCTTGTGCTTGCAGAAAAACACTGACCATTTCGACCTCATCCATCAGAGGTTTGACCCGGGAAGCCTGCTTGCGCCACTTAATAGCGTACTCTCTGAAACTTTCTGAGGACTTCTTTTTAAGGTTGGATAGAGATTTTCTATCGGGAGCGATATCCACGTTGTATTAGAATTGTCGAACAAAGTCCCGAGCTAGGTCATCCCATACGTGCCAGTGGGATATATCCTGGTCCATGTACCATTATGATGCAATCCCTGTTAAGCTCTCTCTGAAATATCCCTTGAGAAGTTCCTCTTTCCCACCTTCTCCTCGGAGTTGATTGCAATACCTTTTCAGATGAGCTATGGGGTCCCCATGTCCGTCATATTTTTTGAACTTGGGGGTTTGAAACCCGAGAGGCAAATGGATGTGCGGGAACATGCACAAATCGGCATAGGAGACGCTTTTCTGCCCGCTCAACCCATTTTGTTTTTGAGGCTCTGCTCGATACTCTTCATTTTCCGAGCCATTTCTTCGTGCTCGGGGTTTTTCTTATCTCGTCCCAAATTAACTTCATACTGAGGTTGTTGGGGGTATGAATCGGGAGTGACATGAGTGGTGCCCAGAAATGATGGCGTTTGGAATGTAAACGCCGGTGGCTCAAAGCTTGGCCCGGTGATAGTTGGTGGAGCCATGGAGGAGCTCGGTGGTGCGGTGAAGATGTTGGAAGATGCATCGGAAAACAGGACCTGGGGACGAACCTCAGAAGACCTTCCAGCAAAGTGAACCGACATAGTTGGGTATCCGAGTGGCGTGGCTGGGTAACTTATAGGGATGTTGGAAGTTCCTCCTGTCTTGGGGATTATCTCTGGGAAACCCGGGATGGAACTGGGTGGTTCCCTACTATTGGACCATGCGTCTCACATTTCCATCATGTGGCAACGCTGAATCCTGTTCTCTTCAGTTGTGGCTGACTCAGATGTGGGATGACTGGATTCGGGTCCTCAACAGAAGAGTTGATGATTGATAAGTGACTTTCGGATGTCATTTCTATGCTTCCTTTTGATCTAGTGAAGTAAGAATGGGAAGCCAGGTTACCGAAAAAACCAACCATCTTAGAAAAACACCTTTAAGAGTGAACCAACAAAACGTTAGGTTGAAACATTTATCACATAGGGAATCGCATGGTTGGGGTATGCAATGCACCTAGGCAATTGAACGTTTTCTATATGTTTTGCAACACTTGTGCGTTTCATCCCGGCTTTATTTTCTCGGATCTGAACTTTGCCCTCTTTTTTTTATTACTCTTTTCTTTCTTTCATTATATTATTATTTGCTCTATTATGTCTTGATCACTTTCCTTTCTTAAGATTATGATCGAATCATGGCGTCGCGTGAATCAGATCATTACGTAGTTCAAAGGATAAATCCGAAGGAAGGAAATAAACATTTTTTCATTCATTAGATAAAATACTTTCAACTTCATAAGAAACTTCAGTACACTTCTTTTGAAATTTTAAAAACTACAAAAGGCTTAAGACATATTTTCTTGGAAATGTAAAAACTACAATGGACTTAGGCAGGACTACAACAGGAAAATAAAATACAGACTCGAGAAATATCAAAAATACATTGGTGCTTCCATTGTTTCAGGGACCCATGGGGCATCATTCCGCCTTTCCACGGGCCTGCGTGCTATATCTTGTTGGAGGCGGTAGAGGTCGTCCATTATCTTGTCGACGAAGATCATGACTGCTGAGAAGAAGGTGGTCCGAGTCATACCTTCGCATTCCTGGCATTTGGTGACAATATAATCAGCTATCTCCTGGACCCTTTGTCTGATGATACCTTTTTCCTGAAGTAGACGCCCGATCTGCTGAGATCTTGCCTCTAAAGCTTGAGCGTCTTTGTGACTCTGCTCTTACCATTGTCGCAATTCTTCTTCCAACTGGGCTATCATGTCATAACACTGTTTCCTTTCTGCCTTAAACCTCTTTGCTTGTTTGGCCATCTCGTTTTCAAAGGTGGCCATTCTTTCTTTCAAACCCAGAACTTCTTGGTCATGCTTTCTCTTCAATTTCTGCACAATTTCTGCCCTTTCTTCTGCATTCTTTGCCAGCTTTGCTCAGACTCAGGTCAAATCTTCTTCGGCTTTGTCCAGGTCATTTCCATAGCTACACAACTTTTTCCTAAGACTGGTGACAAGTCTTTCGTCAGCTCTACTTCTTTCAAGGTTTTCAATGGCTATCCTCATTTCTGGATCTGAGCCTGGAGGGTTTCATTTTCTTTGTTCAGCTTGTTTCTTTCCCCTTCAACTGCAGCAGTTTGTAAAGTGTTTTCAAATTTGAGCTCTCGGATCTGGGCATCCATTTTACTTATTGTAGCCCGGTTGTTGTTTTCCTTTTCTAGAGAACCCTAGTGTTCTTGTGTTTGCTCAGTAAAATGTTGTACGTGAGGTCTTTTCGCAGGTCGCTCTGGTTGTTGGTGCTCTCGGCCTCTTCTACCTTACCAAGAAATATAGGCTGGATCTACTTCCCCTTGAGATAAGTTTCTTACCCGAGTCTCAGGCTCTAAGAATCTGCATTGGTTCCAGATCTGACGGACCCTGGTTTACGGAAATGTAGCTCTTGGACACAAATCGATTTCTTGTTGGCTTAGGTCCTCATCATGTGGAATGCCTTGTTTCCTACCCAACTGCCGTAATACCCGATGTGGGGCATATGGCTGGATACTCCACAGACCCATTAACAAAATATAACACACCTCAACGGACATATTGATAACCTCGCTGACAGGGAGCCATCCGAAAGTCCACTCGATTCGGTCGGCGGTCAATAAACTCAAATGTGAGTGCCAGGCCTCTGTGCCCTCAGGTAATTTGTGGCCCTCTACCCGAGTACTGTGTTCTTCGATATAATTCAGATCAGTTAAGCCGTAGTTCATGTAACCCAGGCGGTGACAGAGGTGCTCGATCATCCAAATCTGTAGGAGCAGATTGCACCCTTCAAAGAATTTTCCCCCAGACTGGCAAATTGTCAGAGCACGGTAAATCTCAGCTAAGATCATTGGTATAAGAGTGCCATTGTTCTTCTTCATCATGAAATCCGCCATCCCTACTAGTTCGATATCTATAAGTCCGTCACCTCTGTGACAGATTAAGGTGCCCAGGAATGCTACCACGAAAGCTAACCCTCTGCAGGCTTCCCATTTAGCCTGGTTCTTGTGGTGAGTCAGACCAGTATTTTCAGCTTCATAGCCCCGAGGATCTCCATAACGTTTGTACAGGAAATAGAAAGTGCAGAACCCTTCAGCCAGGTGTGAGTCTTGAGTGTCCCGACTAATGTTCAAAAGATCCAAGAACTTATGTGGAGTTACCGCCCTGGGTGCCACTGGATACTGACTTCTAAGTTTGTAACCGAGACCAACATACCCCGCTATTTCCTCTAGCGTAGGTGTCAACTCAAAGTCTGAAAAGTGGAACACGTTGTGGGCGGGGTCCCAAAATGACACAAAAACTTCGACGATATCCAACCTCGGCTTGATTTTTAGAAGGCCAGTGAGTCCGCCTAAAGAATTTACGGCAGACTTTCTACTAACTTCCCCCAAGTCGCTCCACCACATATGGAGTCCCACGGGAATTTCCTCGACGGCCCTAAAGGGGGTGTTTTCAACTGTATTCATCCTGCACATTTGTTTAAATGTTTCGATTAAGAAAACAAAGCCATATAAAAAAGTTTTGACTGAATGCGAAAAAGTGTTATTTTTTGCAAAAGTTTTGTAATAAAGAAAAATGGACCATCCTCGCGAATACGGCCCTTCAATACTTCGGGTAGAAAGCTTTTAGGGATGTGCTCGCTAATTGGGCCAAAAATTCCGAAAAGACTATAAGTGGCTATTTTTTGCAAAAATAGCCGTCCGGCGTTCCGTTGGGACAATTGGCTATTTAGGCAAGAACATCATCACCTAATTTTGCGACCGTATTTTTTTATTTTGGTTTTGAAAATAAGGTTGGACCCGATGAGGGTTGCCTACGTATCTCACATCCGGTGAGAATCAAACAATGCATAGTTCGGGAAATCTCGACACAATTTTGAAAAATATGCACCGACTTACTTTGTTTTGAAATACTATTTTCCATTTTAAGAAATTTTGGCAGAGTTTCGGGAAGATCAGTTTTTTCAAAAATCGGAGAAATCTCATATTCTATTCCTCTCTCGTTTTTTCCGTTATCTTCTTTTAGCCGGTCAACAAACAAACCGTAACAAAATGTTGTACACGTAGCAAGTAGGATGCATCAGGATAGTCTTTCATTTTGGGTTCACCTGTCCTAGACGGACCCAACCCTTGTGTTGAGTCCCTTAAGCAAAAAGCACGTGATGCAAATAAACGTTACTACTAGGGATCCGGCATAAGGCTATGTCATACTAGGTTTATAGCCTGGGGTTTTCTTCTAGACAAGGCTTACCCGAGCGGACAACTCGAGCCGAGGTCGGGGTAGCGTACCGGGAATGTAGAAGCTTCACTGGCTTTGCAACTTGTCCGTACCTCGTTCTAAAATTTGGATGACTCTAACAGAAAAGAAGTCACACGAAGTGCACACTTCCCAAATGATTTAGAAGACTCAGAGAGAAGGAGGGTTTCGGCACAGTTTATATATAATTCAAATAATTTCAAAGCGGTAAATGCGGCAATTAGAACATTAGGTTTAAACACGCAAAATCAGATAATAGAATCCAGAATATAACAGTTATATAAGCTCGAATTCTTGAACCCTGAACCAGAGATTCTGGGTTCAATCCCCGGCGAAGTCGCCAGAGCTGTCACACCTCCATTTTCACTACCCCCGTGTTAATGAAGGGGTAATAAGGGAGTTTTTCCACTTTAAGTGACATTATTCGAATTTGGGATTTATTAGTTTTCAGAGTCGCCCCCCGGATTTTTGACGATGCTCCAGGACACCGTTTTGTTTTGAAAATCCCAAACCGAGGAAGATTTGACTCTATTTTGATTTGTCTGCGACCAAAAATCTGAGTAAGGAATTCTGTTAACCCGGGAGAAGGTGTTAGGCATTCCCGAATTCCGTAGTTCTAGCACGGTCGCTTAACTATTATTATTTGGCCTAAATTATCCGATTATTTACATGTTTAGCCTATTACATATTTAAACTCTTTGAAATTTAACCATTTTTTATAAGTATGGATGTATCTTGAAAACAAGTCACGAGAACGGGCACTCGTTATGCTTTGGACATGTTACAATTACACCAAATAAAATGCACCCACAATTGCAACATGCGATTTTATTATGATTTGAAGTTTGAAGACGGGGACATGAGTTGTCGAACCCGAGTGTAAATTACATAGTCAAAACTATTGGTCATGACGGTTTTATAGTGCCTATTTGAGGCAATATTCGATCATTCTTTACGTGTTTTCTATTTGAAGGAGCATTTTAGTTTTAAGATCAATTAGAACGTTTATGGATTTATCTTAGACAAGTAACGATGGCGTGCACTTGTTGTTTTTGAACACACGGCAAACACGTCACATGAAATACACCCGTAATTGCTAATGCGTATTTTACTTATTGTTTGGAGTTGAGGTTCGGGGGCACGAGTTGCTACTCCTGAGTATAAGTTATGGTAGTTTTGGGAACAACATCCTATTCTTTATCAAGTTTCAAACTAAAGGTATGGTTTTACCTAGAGGATTGCCTAGAAGTGAATTTCATTAATCTAAAGATAGCATGTTTCGGGCTACGGCCATACTTAACCCCAAATTGTTTCAACTCTTTTGGCCAATCCTAATTGTGGCTAGTTCGTAGGACGGGCAGTTTAGACAATTTAACCAAGCATGACTAATCAAGGATACTAGCAGAAACAGTTACCCAACAACTTTAAGGTAAAAATCAGAATCAGATTTGGATAATTACTATCTTTTTATCCACTGAACAATGCTGTTCTGGAAAAGTAATATTCACGTATAAAAGAAAATCCACAGGTTTGATATTGAAACGCCGAATGTGAAGGTGTTTTCAAATTTCAATTAAGGACTAATCATTGTATGCCTTATTACATGGATATTTTAAGATAACAGAAAAACAAGACATGAATGTTTATAGTTACAGGAAAATATAATTAACTTCCTGGGCTGTCACGTTAATAAGAAGAAATGACAACTTGAGGATTAACTTCATAATGTCCAGTCCAATTTATTACAATACCAAAATAAATGTGTACATGGTCTAATAAACTTACTGTTACATCACTTGTACTATGAAAGAGATTTTCTAACAGAATACTAAGAATTAATTAATTAGAAGCTAATGGTTGCCTCTATGCGGACCTGCAATTACCATTGAGTCTCGAACAAGATTGAGCTTTTATGCATTAGTAGAGAATGGATCATCCCATTGGGGAAGGGTCAGGTCCAATTCTCTGGATGCTATTTTGAAACTAGACAATTGCTTATAAACATTTGAGCAACTTTTAATTGGGATAAATCTGACCATTGGATCATATTCATATTTTTTAGCACCATTTTATACTGATAACGTCTATTACAATTCTAATAAATATAAAACTACTCATGAGCTAAATAAGAGCTCGAAATTACTGCTTTAGCTAGACATCTCTTTGGTTAATCTTAATAGCAGCACCTGTAAACCTCCAACCAAGGGATTTTATGTATCATTATGGAAGGAATTTTGACCATGAAAAGGTCAGATTCACTTTTCCTTTGATACGGTTTCAAACACTATTGAACATAGTTCTTTTATTCATTTGGAATGAATCTGACCATGGAGAGGAGTCAGGTTTAAATCCACTGAGCCTATTTCGTTGAGACTATTGATAGTCATCCTCATCCAAGCTAACGTTTAGTCAAATCTTTTGACCACTTTTGGCACTTTGAGGAGTGAATCCGACTATTTTGTGAGTTCGGATTCGCTTCCTTAAGGCTCTTCCTAATTTCCTATTTTGTGTCCTTTGAAGGATAATTTTCAGCAAGCTAAACTACTATTTGTGTACTGTTATAGGGTGAATTTGACCATTGAAGAGTCAGATTCATCTACCCTAGTACTAATACTAACATAATTCTAAACTCTATAGGAATTTTGCTTATCTAGGCCTTTTTAGAGGATGAATATGACCATTCAAGGGTTCAGATTCTTCACTCTAATGCCCTTCTTAACTAATCACTTTACACCTCTTTTGAAGGGTGAACTTCAGCCAACATACTAACATTTTTGCACTCATCATGGGGTGAGTTTAATTATTAATGAATCAAACTCATCTATCCTAGTGCTAATTACTCTGCCATGCTAAACACATATGAAAACAACATCTAACTACCAAATGCTAAATGTATTGACAGAAACTTAACAAATGATCAAACCTATTTAAGGAGTTGCATACATTCAAATAATAATAACCTTACTTCAGTTTTTTATATCAAGAATGGAGGAGGAGAGGCTTCAGATTCATACATTCTTAAAGTCAACACAACATGAGTCAACAATTTCAGCATCAAAATTCTGGATTCAATACTCTGTCTAAAGTTCATTGTTACATACCTTAAAGAGAGAATTAATGAAATCCTGACCAAATAAAGGTCAGGTGATCAGCAAAGTAGCAAAAAAGAAGGAAAGTCCGGCAACAATAAGAGCAGGAGCAGCCAGAAACCCAACAAACCAGGAAGAGTAAATAGTCTAGGACTTGAACACTCAAAACAGATATTTCAAAACTAGAAAAAGAAAAGATCAAGAACCGAGTTGAGAAGACCCACAAAAGCTTGATGAACTCCCAAAAGAAAATCACACTTTTTCAACCATATTCTTTTTTTTTTTGGAAATTTTGTTTATGAATGGAAAAATATTCTGATTCTTTCTGTATTTTTCAGAATGTGTTAGCAGCTAAGAGAGGTTTTCAGAGTGTAGAGGGCATTTTTCAGAGAGTAAATATATGTAGTCCAAAAAGGGAGTGGGGTCTATTTATAGGATATTTGGGAATGGGATATCCCTTGGAATATTCTCTATCCAAAAGTTGAAAATAGTACAAAATAGTACATATGACAGCTTTCAGCCTTATCTTTGGGACAACTGCCCATATTCTAGAACCTTCCTACCCATTAAAAGACCCTTTTACCCTTAAAATTCTGATTTCCTAAGTCTACATTACCTATTGTACCCCTTGGAGTCCCTGGGTTTACCATTAGGTAATCAGGGTTACTCACTTGGGTTACTATTTAACTTTGGTTAGTTAAAAACTAGTTAGCCCATTTTAGTTAACTAAGGGTTGTTCTTGACTAGGGTTAGCTAATTAAGGGTTAATTGATTAAGTTCCTATTAGTTAACTAGGTTTAACTTGTTAATTAATGTAATTCAATCAATTTAATTCCTTAACTTAAGCTAACTGATTTAGTTAAGTTAATTCAACTTGATTACCTAAAATCAGAAACTTAACTAATTATTAAGCCTAGGTTAAATGATTTGTTTTAGTTAATTGTTTAAGACCTAGTTGACTAAATACCTAAGCACGGAACATTTAGGAAATTCCATCTTATTATCCTCAACTAATCACATAATTAGGCATATAATCAATCAAATAACGAACCTTATTAGCAATTAACTGATGGCAAGCAAACAACAAGAAACTCAAGAACAGGAACATTTACTTTGGCACTTCAAATTATAAACAAACATATGACTTAAGCAAACAAAACTCCTAATCATACGACATAACCGGATTTTCTTTATGCATAGTCTGCTATGAATAGCTTATAAAAATCTAAAGTAAACATGTAACATTAATTCAATTAGTTGCCCGCCAATTTAACAGCATTCAAAAATCACAAATCACAACATAGCAAGCACATTGGTATGTTTTTCTCTTATACTGCTTTTCTCGGTTTATAAATTTAAACCTAAGATCATACCAGTTCTTACAATCTGTATAGGCTACATTGGTGTTTTAACGGTTTGAAGGCAATTTGCCAAACTAAGTAGCTTCAGCCAACCAAATACATCAACGGGACAATGAAAAAGCACAAAGGAAAACAACAAATTCGAAATCAGTTCAACAAAAGAAAATAACTATTTGAATAGCATAACAATAGTTATTTGACAAGAAAGAAGAAGAAAACAGAAATAAAGAAAGAAAGAAAAGAAACTACTAAACTGAAATAACCTAAAAGAAGTGATTAACATGAAATTTTGGTTTTAATAACACGTAAAAATAGTAAGGAAAAAGGAATATTACCCGTTGAAGGGTTTGGCCGGAAAATGGGAGGTCACCGGACCTTGGACGGATTCTGGCGGGGTTGAAAATGACTCAAACCCACAGAAATCAATAGCCCTCGTTGAGAGCTATCAATCCGTGTAGGTTAGAGCCATTAAACATCTTCGAGTCGTCTTGTAGAAGAAGGTTAGGGTTTCAGGTTTTTTAGATTCGAAATTGGGTGAGATTGAATGAGTTTCTGGTGAAATTGATAGTGGAGGTGGTTGAGGAGGTCATGTGGATCATCTGGTATAATTTTGGGGTCGATTGGAGAAGTTCCGCCGCCGGTGGCGATTTCTAGCCGGCGGAGCAGGGTGGACGAAGGCGGAGACCGGCTGGTCTCTAGAGAGGGGTGAGAGACGGTGGAAAAGGGGTGTTAGACTTAGTTAGTGGGGGTAGGGGGTTGGAACAGTTATATAGTTAGGAGTTAGAGAGTTCCCAGCCGTTAGATCAAACGAGATCAACGACTGGGATTTGTTCTAATCGAAACGGGTTCATTTGGTGTAACAGGGGTCCGGACCGGGTAGGGGATTTGGGCTTGGGTAAATGGGGTATTGTAGAGATAGGTTTGGGCCCAAATCCAAATTAATTTTCTTAAGCTAGTCTAGACCACTTAATTAAATTAAAATTAACCCAACACCCCCACAAATTTGTATTAATTAATTCTAACTTAGTCTAATTATAGATTCATTAGTAAATTAATTAAGGGTGAAACAATTAATTTGACATTCATATATATTAAAATCAAATTTTCACAATTTGTTCGGAAAAACGACTAATTTTAGCAATTAGTTGTTAAAACTACATTACACCAAATAATCATTATCCGTTTGTCGTTTAATTCAATTAATTACAAACAATAAATTTATAATTCCTCGATGATAGTAATGATTATGCAATTTAATTTAAAAAAAAGATGAATTACAAATATGCAAATACAAAACAATTCACAATTAAATACTAAAATTCAACAAAATTTGTCAAATTAATTTATTTTATTGAGCTTTTGTAGGGGTATATGGTGGGTGAAAAATCACGTGTTCACACGGCCTGCACGCCGCAGCAAAATATTGGACCGGGCTGCACGCCGCATCAGTTGTTATATGGTACCTGTGGAGTGAGAGTGCTGAGTGTGAGCATTGACTAATGAGAGTAGAGTCACGAGTGACAGAGACGCTTGCCCGAGAGGCTGTATTTGTGAGTGACATTGTGCTCGGAGGGATGATATTTTGATGAAACTTCTTTTTTCCCATTTCTTTACACTGAGCCTCTTTGATAAATGCTAAACTAATGTTTTATTCGAGTCTAAACGGAAAAACTAAAGTTTTTAGGAATATCCAAAATGTAGATTCCTGACTTGAGTTTAATCACTTCTTATTATATGGTTTTACACATGATCTTTAAAAATGCTCGTCACTGCACTCAAGTCTTTAGTTATGGTTGTTACTTACTGAGTTGACGTACTCACGTTACTCCCTGCACCTTGTGTGCAGATTCAGGTACCGGGGCAGAGCGATAGTTGAGCTACCCCATTTGGAGCATTGTTCGGAGATTTGTGAGGTAGCTGCTCGGCGTCCGCAACCTACTGTTTTTCCTTCCTACCTTGTCATTTTATTTTATCTTCCCAGATTTGTTGTAGTAGAGAATTTGTATTAGACTGTATCCCTTCTTAGATGCTAATGACGGTTGACTCTAGATGTTGGGGCTGTTTTTAGACGTTCTGATCATTTTTATTGTATTGAAATGCTTAAAAGTGGAAATTATTATGAGGCATAAGAAAATTTATGTATTAAATAGGAACCTTATGATATTTTCAATAAATATTTTTAGCCTAGTACCACGATAGGCGCCATCACGGCCAGTTTAGATTTGGGATCATGACAAGTTGGTATCACACCCTAGGTTACATAGTACTCAACGGTCATGAACAGGTTTAGTAGAGTCTTGCGGATCGGTACAGAGACGTATGTACTTATTTTCGAGAGGCTACAGAACCGTTAGGAAAAATCCCATATTCTTGAAATCTTGTCGTGCAAATCCGTTTATTTAGCCAAAAGCGTAACTCTTGAAATTACTTTCATGTATTCGAATGCGCATGTGAGCGCTCGGTATCAGTTGTGAATCGAAGGCTTCTAATTTCCATGAGTGAGGTACGAGATGTGATGTTTAGCATGTTGATAATGGGCCAGTCTGGAGGACTTGAGGCCGGATTTTGTCTGTGGCTTGAGTGCTGAGATTTCTTGGTGTGAGCACATGCATTTGGGGACTTATATGTCCGTTTGTGTACTTATTGATGGGACTTTGTGACTTGATGACTATGTAGCGAGTGTGATTCGATGGTGAGGTGCGTTCAAATTGTCTGATCGTGACGAAAAAGATTGACTGGAAATGTGGCAAGAACGATTGAGTGTTTGATTTCTGTCTCGAGTTGTCATGTGGCTTCGAGTTGTAAGTGTATTTGAAGACCTCTCATGTTGTTTAGTTGTGGAGTGAAGCAGATCTTTCTAATGTGTTACGTGTTCCAAGTGATGTCTTTTGGGCTGACCAATGCCCTAGTAACGTTCATGTATTTGAGTAACAGGGTATTCCAACTGTATTTATACTTCTTTGTTATGGTATTCATTGATACCATCATGGAGTACTCACGTAGCCAGGAGGAGCATACTCAGCATTGAGGAGGGTATTATAGAGATTGATGAAGGAAAAAACTTTATGCAAAGTTTTCCAAGTGTGAATTTTTGGCCCAGTTCAGTAGCATTCTTGGGGCACGTGGTGTTCAGTGAGGGTATTCAGGTGGTTAGAGTGTGGGTAGAGATTACAGAAGCTCAAGATTTCTTGGACCACAGCTCCAGTGTTAGTTCTGCCATCAACGTCAGGTTCTTTTGCAGAGTATTGTGATGCCTCGAGGGTAGGCGTTGGTGGTGTCTAAATGCAGAAGGGTAAAGTGATTGCGTGATAATTATGATTTTAGGAAGGGTAGAGGGAGTTATCAGTCTGAGTCTAAGCAGGTGGGGTTATCTCCCGTAGAATGTTCTGAGGTTGGGTGACCCTTATGCGAATTGTGAGTTATTATTTGTCTTGATTGTTGGATTTGAGCCAAGTGGGGGAGTATGTTGATGATAAGTTGATTGCACGATTATGCGTTGTATTGGTTTCGGTTCGAGGTATATTGGTGAATCCGTTATGACTTGCAGAGGTGGAGTCTAGGAATGACTCGAGTAATGGGAATTCTTTGATATCGGTTGTAATGTACTCTATGGTAGATGGGTTTTATTGAATGAGTGAGTTGTAATGGATGCAGTGTAGTGGGTGCAGATATGAATTTGTTTGTTTCTTCCAGTGTGTGGATTACTTCCTAGTATGTTGGTGTGCCAATGGGACCAGGTCGTACGGTCTGTTTGATCAGTTTAATTGAGGATTGCGTGAAGTGGGTGACTCTCGAGAATGGTTATGATGGTTCAAGGTTATATGTAACAATTGGAAATCTTTGAGATGTGTAATTTTCTAGAAACTAAGATTTACGTTGGTGGGTGTAAAACAAACATTATCATGGATTCTACATATCAGTATCGGGAAAGCGAAGGTAATGGCTTTAGATTCGCAGGAAGTTCTTTCGGGTAAGTATTTGGAATGTGGTACTTTGGGGGATATTTGAGAGAATATTCAGTGGCATACAAGCCTTAGACGGTATGGTGTTATGCTTGGGTCTCATGCGGTGAGTTTGGGTTGAGAATTGCGGTATTATGGCAGGGAGGAGAATCAATTCGAAGGTAAGTCAGAGGAACTTGGATTAATAGGACAACTTGGTAGTAAGTCGGATCAGCATGGTAAGGAATATGATTAGTTCTTTGGGTGTTTATGAGGTAATGAGTTTTTACATGTGATTCTTGGCAATGCTCTTTGATTTTGGTGACCCGTGTATCTTGATTGAGTTAGGAGGATTCAGTCCTGATAGTTTGGTGTCGTACAAATAGGATTCTGAGAGTTCTTGATGGTTTGTACAACAGTTAGAGATGTATATTTCCTACTGGCGTGAGGAGCATGTGATGTATAGTGATTTTGCTTCTAGATGGGATCAAATGTAAAGTTCTTGGCTAGTTGGGCTCGTAGTTGCTTGTGGCTCGAAAGGAATTTTAAAGCTCTCATGTTTATCATAGGATGGCATGGCGTATGCAGTATGTTGTGTAGAGTTGAGATTTTGCATATGTGAGGTCACGGTTCAGCTCTAAAAGGAAGGTGAGAAATTCTTAGGCAGCATTGGCAGTTCAGACGAATAGGTAAATGATATCACTAATTGGTGTGGCTTGATGAGGGTATACATTTCAGAAATGGAAATGTGTTTGAGTTAAGGGTACTTCATTGGTATTTCGGTGCTCTTTTGTTGGATCGACTACTGATATTCAAGTTTGCTTGGTGGCACAGAAGAATTATAGGAGTATCCCTCATGGAATGATTGAGTATTAGAGGTGTGTTATATATTCGAGCGGTGGAGTTGGGATCAAATATGGTGGTTCGTGCGCTTTATGGATTTCGAGATTGGGAGTTCTCATAAATAGGTTATTTTGTTGTTGTGGACTGTGAAGATGCGAGCAGAGCTAGTCAGATGTTAGTATGTGCCATGATTCTATCATTGTGAACTTTCGGAGAGTTATCTATCTGTTGCGGGTGACCAAAGTTGATTTATGGCTCATTGGTAGGCCTAGTATGGATGTGCGTTCTGCTCCGGGTCGTAATTGTTGACTCCGAATTGCTAGTGTTGAGGGGTGTGCCATTCAATTGTCATTGAGCTTATTGTGTTCTGGAGTGATCTATGAGTTACCCTTCTGTGTTGCGAGGAGTTTTGATTGTTGGTTATATGCACATATGGTGCGGTTCTATTTGGGATTTATAGCGGAATTTTGGTGAGGCGGGTATTTTGGTGTTTCTTGATTGATTGCGCATTGGATATGTTCTTTTTGGGCTGGCAAGGCATTGCGTCATTTACTTTTCCGTGGTTATGGTGATTTACTTTTGGTACTAGACATCAAATTGCGCGTGGTTGATGATTTTGAGCATGGTGACTTGAGGTATCTCATGTGGACCAGTGTTTGGCTAGGGTCGCACATTGCAGCGAAGTTATGTGGAGGTATGGTCTCTCGAGTTAGATTCGTGTGTTCTGGTTCTACAATGTGTGATGGGTTCTCAGCATTGTGTTGTTGTGGTATTGGTGAGCTTGCGGTATAGCTCTCTCATTTGAGTCGTTTTTTCAAGATTTGGGTACACTTGGACTGTTTCTTATTGGTGTGCGGGTCACACGGGTTGTGGCTTTAGATTGTATCGATGTGTCATGTCACTTGTCACGGCCCAAAATCCTAATCTGGGTTGTGATGGCGCCCAATGACGGGGTTAGGAAAGCAAACACAAATTACACTAAGTGTTACCCTTCCCATCTGATCGAACAAGTCAATAATTACCAGTTTAAAACAACTAACATGATACTAGCTTGAGTTGTAGGAAAAATCATAGTAAATACAAGGCCGAAATAAAACATATACATAGCTATGCAACCCAAAACCCAAAATATACATACACTACGCGTGTGTGCCAGGAACTAGTGTCACGAGTGTCATGGGCAACTATTGAATATACAATGACTACAATATATACAGAGTCTCAGTCTGAATGAAATGGACAGAGAATATAACAAAAGAACTCCAAGGTGCTGCTAGGAAGTCGCGGGAAAAGCAGCTCACCATGAAGTATGACCACGCTATCAATATCTAGCACTGACCTGATAATCAGAAGTACCAGCCTCCGGACCTGTACAATCAAGTACAGAAAAGAAAAGAAAAGAAAGTGCAGCATGAGTACACATTAAATAAATATGTACCTAGTGAGTATCCAGTCTAAACTCGAAGAAGTAGTGATGAGAGGTCGACTCGATACTCACTAAGGTCTAGCAGTAATAACATACGATAGAATATAATGAAATACAGTAGGCATGTCATGGAAATAAGCAACAAGTATATATATCAAAAGCAGAAATCCAAAAAATTGCTGAACTAAACAATAAAGTACTTTCAAGAGTAAGACCACCGAACGAAACAATAATCACAAATCCTTAGATCCGCCGTGGCGTACGGCCCACTCCCATAAGGTACCTTCAAAACTCGCCGTGGCGTACGGCTCGATCCCATATGTATCTCAAGTATTTCTCAACACTTTCGTGGCGTACGGCCCGATCCCATATATTTATCACAGTTATTTCTCAACACTGCCATGGCGTACGGCTCGATCCCATATATTTCACAATTTCTTTTCAACTCTGCCGTGGCGTACGGCCAGATCCCATATAGACATAATCACTCTCAAACCTGTCGTGGCGTACGGCCCGATCCCAATATCTTACAATACTTACTTTCCATAACAAATTCCTTGCCATTCAACACTTTTTCCATGAAGCCTCAGAGGAATAACACTATGCAAGACATAATTTCATAGTACATATGGCGTCACAATGAATCATATAAAGCATTACAAGGAAAACATATCAGGCATTACGAGAAAAGCACATAAGGCATTACGATAAAGCATGCAAGGCATGATGTGGGCCTAACTACCCGGACATAACTATAATAGCCGCTACATACGGACTCTCGTCACTTGGCGCGTACGTAGACCCCAAACAATTTACACATAGCATATACATCACCTATGGGGACAACTCCCCTTACAAGGTTAGAAAGGAGACTCACCTCATGTCGAATCTACCCCTCGGACCACAATTGTGCCCGAAACTCCGAACTCTACAACCGAGGACTCGCAACTAGCCAAAAGATATACAATAATATCAATGCATGAACATCGGGAAGTTATTCTAGGTATTCAATAAAATCGCTATTCTTGAAGAATTCCCAAATTCCAACCCCGGTCCCTCATGATCAAATTCCGAAAATTCTCGAAGGGATCACTCACCCATAGCCTAAGGGTAATTAAAGTGTGGTTTCTACTTGAATTCATGGACTAAAATGGAAAATCACAAAATCCTCAAGAACCCTAAAATTACTACCTAATTCTATGATTTTAGGTAATTTAACAGTGAATTTGACTAGGAATTAATGTTTGAAACTAGTAAAACTATGGAATTTACTTACATCAATAACAGTGGTGGAAGGTCCCTTGAAGAGCTCTCTAAAAACTTGAGGAGGAAGATGAAAATGGAGGAAATATTCGAAGTCCCGTATTTTATAAAACTGCCCAGGGATTCCTCAACTACGATCGCGACAAGGGGCATGCGATTGCGAAGGCCAACTAGCCAGATCTCTGCGATCGCGGCAGAGGTCATGCGATCGCGAAGAACAAACTCACCTGGCCCAGATGCGACTCAATGCGATCTCAAGGAGAGGTTGCGATCGCGAAGGTGTGGAACCCAGACCTCTGCGATCGCAGAGAACAATCAACAGCCCAGCAAAATCCTTCTTCGCGATTGCAACCCACGTTCTGCGATCGCAGAGAAGGAAACCAGATAGCAGAAATTTTTGGTTTTTCTAACTTAGCTACCGGGGGTCTAAAACACACCCGAGCCCCTCGGGACCTCGTCCAAAAGCACCGGCAAGTCTGTATTCATGATACGGACTCGCTCGAACTTCTGGAACAAGAAGAACAACAACGAAACTCAAAATTCAACCCCAAAACCAAATTTAATCTACTTAAGAACTTAAGAAATTCTAGAATTCACTTCAATGCGCCGAACCGTCCTATACTACTCGGAATGACTTCAAATTTTGCAGACAAGTTATAAATGACATAACGAAACTATTCCCGGTCTCTAAATTTCATTCGGACCTCGGGAACATAAAATCACATTTCAAGCCAAATTTCAAATTCTATGAGATTTCTCAAAACTTCATAAACTCCAATTTTCTCATTTTGATCCGAAACCCACCAAATCAGGTCTATTTCTTACCAAATTTTACAGATAACTTAAATAACACATATTGAACCTGTTCGGGCTCCAAAATTATAATACGGGCCCGGCAATACAGGTTTCACCTCAAGGTTCATTTTCATAAGCCTTTAATGTTTTCATAAAACAATTTTCTTTAAAAATTTATTTCTCGGTCATGGGTCGTCGGAATTCGATTCCGGGCATTCGCCCAAGTCCCATATTTTTCTACGGACCTTCCGGGACCGTCAGATCACTGGTCCGCATCTATTTACCAAAAATGTTGACCAAAGTCAACTTTATTGAATTAGATAACATGAAGTCAACTCTTAATCAAGTTTTCACATAAAAGGCTTCCCGGCTACGCGTCAGGGCTACACATGCACATCGAGGTAAGATTAACGGAGGCTTTCGGGGCCTTGGAACACAATCATAATTAACTTTACATAAGATGACCTTTTGGGTCATCACATCACTAGAGCAGTTGTTTTGGATGAGATGAGGTCATTGGGATCAAGAATGAAGACTATCAAATTCAATTTTAGCATGTTGGAAGGATAATATTGGAATCCGGCTTAGAAATTTACTATGGTCCTTGCCGAAGGAGATGGAGCTTCATGACTGGTTGATATGAGGAATGGTTATGACTTTCTGTGTGTTTCATTCATCATTGGCAGTATACAGAAGTGTTGGAATGAGGCTTTGGTTTGATAAGAGGTTTATTACGGAAATTGGGTTGTTTGAGCAGCTATTGTAATTGGGAGTTATCTCTACGAGTGTTTGAGTCATGTGGTATATAATGTGATTACATCTTGGGTTACAGATATGGATTGATGCAGCATGTTCACACTTATTCAGTTACAGATGTAGAATTTTGATCCTATAGATTATCTCAGAAGTGGAAATTTTAGTTACGAAATTGTGAAATTTCAGTTATGTTGTGTTATCGGACCCATATGGGATAGGGTGACATGATATCACCCCCGGGATATGTGCAAGGTAGGTTACACAACAATTTTGGTGGTTTTCGAACAACTTCGAGCACGTTCGAGGACGAACGTATGTTTAAGTGGGGGAGAATGTAACGACCCGACGGTCGTTTCGTGAGATTAAACTCGTTTCCTCTATTTCAGCTTGTTTTATTTAACCTATTTATGTTATGTTGGTTCGGTTGGTTCGGAGTGGTCGTGGAGAGAATTGAGACACTTAGTCTCTTAAATGAGCTTAAAAGTTAGAAAGTCAACTGGGAGTTGACTTATAGGTAAACGACTTCGAAATGTGGATTTTATAGCTCGGATATCTTCATTAGGTGATTTGAGACTTAGGAGTGTGTTCGAAATATGAATTTGAAGTCCGGAGTGGAATTAGGCTTGAATTGGCGAAATTGAGTTTTTGGCGATTTCCGCTTGGCAGTGGAAAATTAGCTATCGGGGTCGGAATAGAATTTCGGAAGTTGGAACAGGTTTATAGGGTAATTATGGAATGTGTGCAAATTTTCAGTTCAATCGGACGTGTTTTGGGTGGTTTCGGCATCATTGGCGAAATTTAGAAATTTCAAAGTTCATAGGCTTGAATCCAATGTGATTTTGGTGTTTTGGCATTTTTTAGGTGTTTCAAAGGCTCGACTAAGTTTGAATGAGGTTGTGGGATGTGTCGGCATGATTGGTTGAGGTCCCGAGGGCCCCAGGTGAGTTTCGGGTGGTTAACGGATCGATTTATGGATTTTTGAGACTGCTGTTTTCTGGTGTTTGTGTTGTAGAAAAACACCCTATGCGTTCGCGGAAGAAGTCTCGTGTTCTTGTATAGTGTTTTAAGTGTTGGGGAGTTTTGTGCTATGCGTTCGCGACATGGGGGGATGCGAACGCGATGGGGCTGGGTGTGTATGCTTCACGAACACGGGTGTGTGGGTGCGTTCGCGTAGGGCATCAACAGCTTGGGACCCCAGGCCTCTTTTCTTCTATGCGTTCGCCTTTGAGGGACGCGTTCACGTGGGTTCCAGCGGGTGAAGCTTCATGTAACCTAGATCGCGTTTGCGTTGAGTGTTTTGGGAGCTGACTTATTTAGTTACGCGAACGCGAGGGTTATGTCGCGTTCGCTTAAGGTGTTCTGGGCAGAGTATTTAGGACTCCTCCTTCGCGATTTTCAGTCTATTTTCACCATTGTTGGGCGTGTTTTGAAGCTTTTGAGAGGGATTAAAGAAGGAATCAAAGGGGAAACGCTTGGAGGTAAGATGTTTGACTTAATAACTCAATTCTATGTTGATTTCTAAGTGATTAAACCTGTAATTAGTGGGATTTAAACCCAAAATTGGGGAAGTTAGGGCATGGGAAATTGGAGACTTTAATTGAGGAATTGAAGGGGCAATTGTGGTCCAATTTTAATGTTCTTGGTATGTATAGAATCGTGGGAGGATAAGGATTCCGGTTTTGTGATTTTTATCGAATTCCAAGACATGGGCCCGGAGGTCGGGTTTGGCCAATTTCGGGAATTGTGCTTAATTTTGATAATTTTCGAATGAGATTTGTTCCTTAGTATATATTAATGGTATAAATCTGATTTTTTCTAGATTTGGAGTAATCGGAGGTCGATTCGAGGTGCAAGAGCATCGCGGAGTAGTTTTTGGGCCGGTTTGAGGTAAGTAACGATTGTAAATCTAGACCCTAGGGTATGAAACCCCGGTATTTTATATTGTTTTGATAAATAAGGTGACGCCCATGCTAGGTGACAGGCGTGTGGGCGTGCACCTATAGGGATTGTGACTTAGTCCGTCCCGTATCGACTATTATTGTGATGACCCAAAAGGTCATCTTATGTAAAGTTAATTATGAATATGTTTCGAGGCCCCGATAGCCTCCATTAAACTCACCTCGATGTGCGTGCACAGCCCGGGCGCGTAGCCAGGAAGCCTTTATGTGAAAACTTGATAAAGAGTTGAATTTATGATAATTAATTGAATAAAGTTGACTTTGGTCAATATTTTTGGTAAACGGACCCGGACTCGTGATCTGGCGGTCTCGGGAGGTCTGTAGGAAAGTATGGGACTTGGGCGTATGCCCGAAATCGAATTCCGAGGACCCAAGTCCGAGAAACGAATTTTTAAAGAAAATTGTTTTCTGAAATAATAAAGGCTTATGAAAAAGAACCTCGATGTGAAACCTGTGCTACCGGGCCGGTATTATGGTCCCAGATCCCGGGAAAGGTTCAATATGTGTTATTTAAGTTATCTGTGAAATTTGGTAAGAAACAGACTTGATTTGACGGGTTTCGGATCAAAATGGGAAAGTTAGAGTTAATGATGTTTTTAGAATTTTCATAGAATTTGAAATTTGGTTTGGAAGGTGATTTTATGTTACCGAGGTCTGAATGAAATTCCGAGACCGGGTATAGTTCCGTTATGTCATTCATGACTAGTCTGCAAAATTTGGGGTCGTTCCGAGTAGTATAGGTCGGTCCGGCGCATTATTATAGAAATCAAGAACTTAGAAATCCTTAAGTTTGATCCTAGGGGTTTTGAGGGGTGATTATTAGATTTAGCGCTGTTTTGGGTGCTCTGAAGGCTCGAGCGAGTCCGTATTATTAGTTAGAACTTGTTGGTATATTTGGACGGGGGCTCGGTTGGGCCCAGGTGCCTCTCGGACACCACACGAGGCCAAAAACCAGCTGAAGATGCAGCTGGTGCACCTGATCTGGTGTGACCGCAGGTGCGGTTGCCCATCCACAGGTGCGGGACTGCTCCTGCGGCTCCAGCCTCGCAGGTGTGAAGGTTCCGCAGGTGCGGTTCCTCTTCTGCAGGAGCGGAACCGCAGGTGCGGTCTCCAGCTCCGCAGGTGCGACCCCAGCCCCTCTTGCCCAATTACGCAGGTACGAGCCCCAGCTCGCAGGTGCGGTCCTCGAGCCGCAGGTGCGGAATCCCTGTAGGCCAGGCAGTGAAATTTCATTTAAACACGGGATTGAGTCATTTCTTCCATTTTCCATCTTCTTCCCTGTGTTATTTGGGAGCTTCCAAGAGGGCCTTCAACCTAGTACTTGAGGTAGGTAAATTCCCTATCTAACACTAGTTTCAAACATCAATTCCTAGTTAAATTCCCTACTAAATTATCTAAAATCATAGAATTAGGTAGTAATTTTAGGGTTCTTGAGGATTTTGTGATTTTCCATTTTAGGCCTTGAATTCAAGTAGAAATCACACCTTAATGATCCTTAGGCTTTGGGTGAGTGACCCCTTCGAGAATTTTCGGAATATGAGCATGCGGGACCGGGGTTGGAATTTGGGAATTCTTCAAGAATAGCGATTTTAGTGAATAACTAAGATAACTTCCCGCATTGTGCATGCATTGATATTATTGTATGCCTTTTGGCTAGTTGCGAGTCCTCGGGTGTAGAGTTCGGAGTTTCGGGCGCAATTGTGGTCCGAGGGGTAGATTCGACATGAGGTGAGTCTCCTTTCTAACCTTGTAAGAGGGAATTGTCCCCATAGGTGATGTATATGCTATGTGTAAATTGTTTGGGGGCTACGTACGCGCCAAGTGACGAGAGTCCGTACGTAGCGGCTATTATTGTTATGTCCGGGTAGTTAGGCCCACATCATGCCTTATATGCTTCCTCGTAATGCCTTATATGCCTTATACGATTCCTCATAATGCCTTATAGGCTTCCTTGCAATGCTTTATATGATTCATTGTGACGCCATATTTACTATGAGATTATGTTTTGTATAGTATCGTTCCTCTGAGGCTTTATGAAAATTATTGAATGGAAAGGAATTTGTTATAAAAAGAAATTGAAATATATATGGGATCGGGCCGTACGCCACGACAGAGTTGAAAAAGTAATTGAAATATATATGGGATCGGGCCGTACGCCACGGCAGAGTTGAAAAAGTAATTGAAATATATATGGGATCGGGTCGTACGCCACGACAGAGTTGAAAAAGTAATTGAAATATATATGGGATCGGGCCATATGCCACGGCAGAGTTGAAAAAGTAATTGAAATATATATGGGATCGGGTCGTACGCCACGACAGAGTTGAAAAAGTAATTGAAATATATATGGGATCGGGCCATATGCCACGGCAGAGTTGAAAAAGTAATTGAAATATATATGGGATCGGGTCGTACGCCACGACAGAGTTGAAAAGTAATTGAAATATATATATATGGGATCGGGTCGTACGCCACGACAGAGCTGAAAAGAAATTGAAATATATATATGGGATCGGGCCGAACGCCACGGCTGTGTTGAGAAATACTTGAAATACATATGGGATCGGTCCGTACGCCACGGAGAGTTTAGAAGGTACCTTATGGGAGCGGGTCGTACGCCACGGAGGATCTAAGACTTGGTGATTATTGTTTCGTTTTGGTGGTCCTACCCTTGAAAGTGCATTATTGTTTAATTCAATAGTTGTTTGGATTTCCGCTCTTGATATGTACTCGTTGCTTATTTCCTGACATGTCTACTGTGTTTCATTATATTCTATCATATGTTATTACTGTTGGACATTAGTGAGTATCGAGTCGACCTCTCATCACTACTTCTTCGAGATTAGGTGGGATACTCACTGGGTACGTATTTATTTAATATGTACTCATGCTGCACTTCTGTACTTAACTGTACAGGTTCTGAGGCCGGTGCTTCTGGTTATTGTACCGGAGATAGATCCTGAGATTGTGGACTTGACTTCACGGTGAGCTGCTTCCTCTGGCGATTCCCAGCAGCACCATGGAGTTTTCACTTACTTTTGTTATTTTCCCCGTCTATTTCATCCAGACTGTGGATTTGTATATATATTACTTTCCTTTGTATATTCCGTCAGTATGCCCATGACACTCGTGACACTAGTTCCTGGCACACGCGTAGTGTATATATATTTTGGGTTTTGGGTTATATAGGCATACATATGCTTTATTTTGGCCACTTAGTGTTATGCTTTTATTTTCGTATCCAACTATCATCATGTTTAACTATTTAAAATTGGTAATTATTGACTTGTTTAATCAAATGGGAAGGGTAACACTTAGTGTAATTCATATTGGCTTGCTTAACCCCGTCGTTGGGCGCCATCACGACCTGGATTAGGATTCTGGGTCGTGACAATTATGCCGCTTAATTGAATTGAAATCATATGATATCCTGTATATTAGAGATTGATACTATGTTTTGGGTTATACGTCATGTTTGGGGCCTTGTGTCGACTTGTTTAGACCCTCAGGGGTATTTTTACTACTGTTCTCATACTATTGTGATAGAAAATATGAACTCAATCATGATTTATACTTGTTCACTGTTTATCACCCTGTTTTAGAATAATGAAAGATAATTTGGGCTGAGTCCTTTTGATTTGTGGTGAGTTGGGCTGAGTCCCCGTGATTTGTGATGAGTTTTCCGAGTGGCTTGTGAGGATGACTGAGTGAGGCTGAGAGCCAGACTTGTGAGGATAGTTAGAGATCGGGCTGCACGCCGCAGCACTATATACATATATATATATATGGATCGGGCTGCACGCCGCAGCGAGATATATATATATATATATATTGGACCGAGCTGCATGCCGCAACAATATAGTGCTTGGATGTTGGAGCCCCTCCAAGAGTCTGTACACCCCCAGTGACCACAGCCGACTATTATGGATCGGGTTGCACGCCACAGGGGGTTACTATTATGGATCGGGCTGCACGGCGCAACGAGATATTGCATCGGGCTGCACGCCGCAACGGTTGTTCTATGGTACTTGTGGAGTGAGAGTGCTGAGTGTGAGCATTGACTTATGAGAGTAGAGTCACGAGTGACAGAGAGGCTTGCCCGAGAGACTGTATTTGTGAGTGACACTGTACCCGGTGGGTTGATATTTTGATGAAACTACTGTTTTCACCTTTCTTTACACTAAGCCTCTTTGATAAATGCTGAACTAATGTTTTATACGAGTCTAAACGGAAAAACTGGAGTTTTTATGAAATATTCGAAATGTAGATTCCTGACTTGAGTTTAATCACTGCTTATTATATGGTTTTTCACATGATCTTTAAAAATGCTTGTCACGGCAGTCAAGTCTTTAGTTATGGTTTTTACTTACTGAGTTGGCGTACTCACGTTACTCCCTGCACCTTGTGTGCAGATTCAGGTACCGGGGCAGAGCGATTGTTGAGCTACCCCATTTGGAGAATTGTTCGGAGATTTGTGAGGTAGCTGCTCGGCGTCCGCAACCTACTCTTTCTCATTCCTACTCTGTCATTTTATTTTATCTTCCCAGATTTGTTGTAGTAGAGAATCTGTATTAGATTGTATCCCTTCTTAGATGCTCATGATGGTTGACTCCAGATGTTGGGGCTATGTTTAGACGTTCTGATCATTTTTATTGTATTGAAATGCTTAAAAGTGGAAATTATTATGAGACATAAGAAAATTCATGTATTAAATGGGAACCTTATGATATTTTCAGTAAATCTGGCTAGCCTAGTACCACGATAGGCGCCATCACGACCAGTTTAGATTTGGGGTCGTGACAGAACATTAGTTCAAAAATACTCTTACACTTGAAAGCTCCCTCTATGTTCTTCTCTGTTACTTCAAATCTCCACTGACCTAGCCGGTTGTAAGCCAAGGCTAGTTATTGCACAACATCTGCTCTATACTCTGTGTTTTCTCTCCCTAACTGGTATGTCCCGATTCAATTTCAAAGTCTAAAACTCTATGTGTTTCATTGCTTTTTAGTTCATTGATTATGAGTTTTAATCTTGCTCCTGTCTACTACCTTGTTTGCCCACTATGTACTAGCATGTTTAAACTACATTGCTTAGTTACTGTTTCGCCTAACATGTTTGAATTTTTTTCTATTGAATCTGTGATTAGTGTGTCTAATCTATAATAATCTTCCTTCTGCTTCATCTAGCATGTTTCAATATGTTTGTTCAGTATGTTAGCATGTTTAAACTATGAACACTTGTGATGTTTGCCTAGTTTGTTCACTTAGGTTCTTGATTAATTTGCTTTGCTCAGGTGTCTAGTATTTCAAAGTAATTCTGGTTGTGTGCTTAACCTGTCCAGTGTTAATGTGTTTTCCATATGACTATTCTATGATCCTTGATATATGTCTCTACCACCAATTGTATAACTAACTTATTAATCCTATAAGACTCTTGAAAACTTTTGTGCACCATGTTGTTTATGTGCTGCTACTACACACTGATGTGTATTCTATGTGTCCCCAATTCCCTAATATCCCTGTGTGAAAGCTGTCATTGAGTGATGCTGGACTTAAGTAATCTAGGTTGTTGGTTAATTTTCAAAGGTGTTTTTATACTGTTATCAAAATGCATTATTACTAAATTAGTTACTTATTTTCAGAAAACCTCTTTACTTATAGAGTCATTTCAACAGTGTTTTCTTATCCAAAACTTTTCAAAACTGTGTCAAGCACTCTCACTTTACTCTTAAGGCACTAGGTTCTGCCCCTCCAGTGTGTGTACTGCCTTGGGATCCTATTGAGATCCCTTTGAACGCTGGCACACTGGGGTTGGCCCTTCCACGCTGCACTTACTCAATTCTTGTGGTGAAAGTCTGGGTGTGAGCACTGCCCGGGATCCTTGAGATCCTTAGAGAACTCTGACACACCTGGACATGAATTGGGCTATGAAATCCTTGGCATTTGAGACTACTGAAGTCCTGGCATCACCAGGTTTGCTTTGCGCCTACTTTAGGCTCCCTATAGTTAATCTATAATTCATTGATGTAATTCATTCAATTTTTGGTCTGTAAACAGATATTGGGGTTACTAGTGAAAAGAGAGGGTAGTTGTATGATACCGTGAGTATAAAAATGGGTAGAAAACATGCCATAGGCTTTATGTTCTGCAAATTTGCATTAGAAGCCATGTTCTAGGATTAATGTGTTCATTTGCATAGAAACTATGTTAAACCTGCATTAGATATCCTGTTTTAGGGCTTCACATTTATTACGTCAGTATACTACATATCATTATTCCATGCTTTAATTTTGCACAAGCATTTTCACTTAGAGATCCTGCTACTAAGCTAATAATCCTGTCTTAATAAAATGTCATTCCTGTATGCATTAGACGCCATGTTTTTAGGAACTCTGTTTGCATTTGTTTGACCATGTCCATTTTGGTTAAAATGAGTAACTATCCCCGAAAAGGTATAAAAACATCCCCGCGTATAGATGTCATGTTTCTAAACACAAATTGGTACAAATCACCTGTTAAAAATCTGTGTCACCTAGAACAACATGTTTGTAGGTTAAACTACTTCTAAAATTGTTGACAGCTCCTGTAACTGTGATTGCGCATAGTTCATGCCTAGGCAAGCCTTAGGTGATTAATGTCCTGCTATATAAATTGGAAACTGCGTTTTGATTGCTTATGAAATGGTTAAGTGTTATAGGATTTAAAATTAGTAGGCAAATTGATTAGGACCATGCCATTGAGTTTTGAAGCAGTATCGCATGTTCTGTGTATTGATGTCATCTAGACATCCTGTCATAGGATTTTTCTAAATATTACCTCAATATGTGCTTGAGACGTGTTGTTTATTTGCCTATATACATGTGGAGGTAAACCGGGTCCTTTTAACTTCTTTCATTCCCTATTTTCTTGTCCTACATGTTATTTTCTTGTTGCCTAGATTTTCGTCCTTTAAATACCTTAGGACTGTCTAGAACAGCCCAGCTTTAGAGGTCATAAAGTCCTCCAGGACCACAAGGATGGGACGGGTAACAACACGCTTAGAGTTCTTTAATTAAAAACCCGCTTAATAACCACTAAGGGGTGGTATACTGGTTAGGAAGAGGATATGATGACTTGTGCGCTAATGCAACGTATATCCCCTCATTGAGGAGTGATTACCGGGAATTGCATGGATATGATCCTATAGGATAAACAACTTAGGACCCCTTTACCCTCTTTACATATGTGTGCTTAGACTGCCTATTTGTTTAAGAATGTCTTTTACATATGTGTGCTCAGACTGTCTATTTGCTACTTGACTAATTCACAAAGTATGTTTGGCCGTGACCCGCCGTTGTGGAATTCAAATGGTTACTAACACCTTCACTCTAAAGTAACTTCAAGCCCTTACCCAATCTATGGTTGTATAATTAGTGTTATAAATGACCCGTAATAGGTGCCCTAACGCATCTTAATTTGTTAGGTGGCGACTCTTCAATTCTTTATATCCCTTTTTCCCTAAAAGGAAACGAGTTGTCCCAATAATGTCGAAAACCCTGACTATCCGCAAGGAAAGAAGAAAAGGGGCGCGACAAAAGAATGATCGTCCAAATCATTTTTAAAATGAAGTAGGTCGTCCACTGCCTAAGTGGGCCCCTTGGAGGCTGCCTATGCAATCTTGTGAAAATGCGAATATCTCTCTACGCTAATATCTTATTGAAAAACGATTTAATACATTGGAAATTAGATCGTATAACTTCAATTTTTGTGGTTTGATCACCCCGTAACTCCAAGTATATTGGAAGAAAACCTCAGTGATATTACACCCAAATTTAAATACAATTATGAACGTAACTAGCAATAATTGCCGGGTTTTATTTTACAACTTGTTTGACTTCAATAAAAACAAAGGAATATTATATATTTCAATTAGCTTAAAACACGACCTCCTTAGAATAGTAAGCACCCCTAGTTTTACCCCGAAATTATGGGTTGTAACATCTATGATTCGTTTAACTTCCTCATGATACTTCCGTAATACATGTGTTAACTCATCATTATCTTTGTGAAGTTCCTTGAATTACTCATTATATTCATTAACTTAAGATACGTTCCAAATTAAAGTACGGGGTGTAACATCGTTCCCCTCTTAAAAACATTCGTCCTTCAGTGTTAACTCTTAGAGACTTGCAAAATTTTTGCTAAAGTCTCCTCTGTACACTAGACTAAAACTAACCCGCACGCAGGCCAAAAAATATATACATGACACACAAGGCCAATTTCTATAAGTATCACTACTTGGTTTCACACGATCGCCAATCATAAGTACTACAAGTAAAAAATAAGAGGTCACCATGACCTACTGGGACAACCCGAGAAGGGTCTCCAATGCACTCTGTAGCATGGATAATGGATTGAATCTAACTCTAGAGGCAATTCAAGCTCATAAGCTACTCTACCTTATCTGTTGAATGACTCTGTAAGGCCCATATATCTCACTAGATCTTACGACGCCTTTTCCTATGCGACATATTTAGGAATATTCAGTCGTTTATGACTTTCCATACACTCGTAGTTTAGGAATTTTTATTCTATGACCTTGGACATCGTATACATTTTATTCTAACGCTCTTATAGCCAAATACAATCATCACCTTGGGTCTCATAGTTTCTCTTACGATCCTTAAGCTTAGTTATCAACTTGGTACTTGTAACATTGCTATTCAACCCTTATGTTACACCTTGTCTAGAGATATACATATATTTCTTCTCCATTTGAGGAGTGGGTGATTTAGGATATGCTTCAACTTCTCAACCTCGTATTCTAGCTCTTGAACTATCCCGGTCTTGAAAACATTTATAGTTGACTTCTCATCTTAGCTCACTCACATTTTTATATTTTAAATTGTTGTATTTCTATAAAAGCTCGCACATTTCTATTTTTAGCATAGCTTGTCCAAACCAACACTTTTCAACTGAGAGGTCAATTTAGAGAGTCATTCATCCATGTTATACTTTTGGAGGCTTATTCTAAAGAAAAAGTTGTGATTGGTTGTTCTTTTAGTCCCGGAAAGAGGTAAGTGTCTTGGTTTGCCTTGATTTTAGGAAAATAAGGTAGAATCAAGACTATATTCTATGTGAATTATGTGTTGGGGCAGCGTATATATAAGGTGACGAGTCTATATGCAATAGCCATGGGATAAGTATGCGGGTGGAATTTGCCTTACTTGTATTATTTTAATTTGTGTATTGTTTCTTCCATGCCTTAGATAGGTTGTCAAATTTTTGATTACTCGCTTTCAAGTTATTTCTTATGTTGAGATTATTGCGATATTGGGTATTGAGATCGTAGAGCTTGTTGATTGATTGTTGGCTTTATTTGTTGAAAGATTCTCATATGACGAGTTGAGTTCAATACTATTATTGAAGTTGAATTTGCTTCTCACCTTTCCTGGTATTGTGTTGTTATGAGTACTTTGTGAAGAAGAGTGAAAAGCACAAAGGGTATTTTCATACGTTATTTTCATATTGATATCATTGCTTGACTGAATGTGAGGATAAAGTATGAAGGGTGATATCGTGCACATGCTNTGTTGTTATTGACTTGTTATAGATTGGTTATAATGTAATTGATGTATTAGAGTTGATAGGCTTGAACTCCGAATGGTTGTAGTGAGAGTTTAGTCAATTAGCCTTTAAAACTAGCCTTGAAGTGAGAAAAGTCAACTGAGAGTTGACTTATTGGTAAACAACCTCGGAATGCAGATTTTATGGTTCGAATAGCTTCGTTAGGTGATTTGGGACTTAGGAGTATGTTCAGAATAATTTTGTGATGTCCGGTGTAGAATTAGGCTTGAATTGGCGAAAGTTAGTTTTTGGTGATTTCCGGACGACAGTGGAAAACAGGCTATCGGGGTCGGAATAGAATTCCGACAATTGGAAAAGGTTTGTAATGTCAGTTTGGACTTGTCTGCAAAATTTTAGGTCAATCGGAGTTGATTTGGATAGTTTCGGCATCATTGGTGAATTTTAGAAATTTCAAAGTTCTTAGGCTTGAATCAGGTGTACTTTTGGTGTTTTGATGTTAGTTTTGGTGTTTCGAGAGTGCGACTAAGTTTGAATGATGTTATGGGATGTGTTGGTATATTTAGTTGGGGTCCCGAGGGGCTCGGGATTGATTCCAGGTGGCTAACGGGCATTTTTGGACTTAGAACAATTGCTGGTTTTCTGGTGTCAGTACAACAGATTTTTACTCTCTGCGATCGCGGCGTGAAGAGAGCCGCGATCGCATAGAGCATTTTGAGAGGGGGAAGAATTTACACTCTGCGATCGCATAGGTGTGCCCACGGTCGCGTGAGGAAGAGTGCGATCGCGTAGCGTTGTTATAGGCGCGTGGGGTCGTTGGCAAAAATCACTGTGCAATCGCGTGCCTGGGGCTGCGATCACGGAGGTTGAAGTGGGTGCACAGTGCGACCGTAGGGGAAACGCTGCGATCACGGAGAACAATTAACTGGGCAGCATTTCAATATTTCCTTCGCGCCTTAAACCCCTTTTTAAACCATTGTTGTACGGAAAAGAGCTCTTGGGGCGATTTTGAAGAGGAAAATCCTTGTTCTTCATAGAGGTAAGTATTTTGATCATTAAAACACGATTATGGATGATTATAGGACATAAAACCAGTGTAAATTCATGGAAAGATCAGTAGAAATTGGGTTTTACGGCTTGAAATTATGAGACCTTTAGGGGTCGATTTAAGAGGTCAAACGAACTCCAATTTTGGTGTTCTTTATATGTACGGACTCGTGAGAGGACGAAGAACACTTTTGTATAAATTTTTCTGAGTTTCGGGACGCGGGCCCAGGGGTCGGGTTTTGACCGGTTTCGGATTATGAGTTAAATTCGATATTTTTCAATTGGAATTCGTTCCTTAAGCATATATTTGGAGCCTTCGGAGGTTGATTCGCGAGGCAAGCGTGTTGTGGAATAGTTCCGGGCTAGTTTTGAGGTAAGTAATGTATTTAAATCCTGTCCTGAGGGTTTGAAACTCCGGACTATGCACCCTTTCACGGGTTTTGAAATGAAAAGGTGGAAACTTTGGAAACATCTTTCCTATTTAGGCGACTATTGAGTTGCGAAACAGATTTCTAAGCCTATGCTTAAATTAGTATTATTTTATTATGATAGGAATTGGGCTGTAAGCCATGTTTGGGGCCTAGTCCCGATCTGTTTACCCCTTGGGGTATGTTTTTACTATTTTCCTCACTGATACATTGTGATTTTTCACTGAGTCTTTTCTGTGAAATTGTTTTGACACTCAGAGTATTTTCATACTACTTCTTAAAAATGAAACACTGTTTTTGGGTCGAGAACCCGGTATATTATGGCTTGAAGGTCAAATTGAGAGTGTCTGACTGAGTGAGGCTGCTGGCCTATATTGTGAGGATGATATAATATGAGTGAGGCTGCGGGCCTATATTGTGTGTGATTTATGCCATGTTGTGGCTTATTATATCTCTTGGGATGTAGGAGCCTCTCCGAAGTTTGTAACACACCCCCAGTGAGCGCTGGTACCGATTGAGTGATGCCCGCGGGGCTTATGATGAGTGATTGTGAGGATGCCTGATGGGCAGAGTGATTGTGAGGTTGTCTGATGGGCAGAGTGACTGCGAGGTTTCCTGATGGGCAGAGTGATTGTGAGGTTGCCTGATGCGTTGATACTGAAAGATATTGTTACAAGAAATGATTATGGCTCGAGGGGCAGTTTTATGAAGATTTTTACTGAGTTTTCAAACTATTATTTACTTCGTTTTCAAACTGAGTTTTACTGAGGATTTCACTGAGATATATCGATATTTATTTGTTCTCAAGGTTTTCTAGAAACTGATTTCGAACTTATAATATTGTTGAATACTACTTGGTGACTTGATGTTTTACTGGTTTGTGCAATTGTGTACATGTTTTTGTGTGTTTATATTACTCAGACTATGATTTATTTTCATTAATACTGAGTTGGCGTACTCATAAAGACTCCCTGTGCCTCTGTGCACAGATCCAGGTACTAGCTCGCAGCAGTAGCTGACGCAGGTTTGATAGCAGCTCACGGGATTTCGAGGTAGCTGTCCAGCGTCCTCTAACTTCTCCACTTCCCTTCCTTATTTAGTTTTAGTATTTGATTCATATACATATATTATAGTTTTAGAAGAGTTAGATTTACTTATTCCTAGATTCTCATGATTATTGACTCCAGTTCTGGGAGGTTGTTTAGAGTTGTTTAGTTCATTGGCGCTACACTTATATAATTTGTTTCTTTATTATGACTGTTGTTTATTATTAAATTGTTCACTATGATAATTGAACAAATGCGTAGTAAAGTGATGGTTGGCTAGCCTAGTTCCACGATAGGCGCCATCACGACTCGTTAGGATTTGGGGTCGTGACAAGTTTGTATCAGAGCACTAGGTAAAATAGGACTCAACGGTCATGAGCAGGTTTAGTAGAGTCTTGAGGATCGGTACGGAGACGTCTGTACTTATCTTCGAGAGGCTGCAGAACATTTTGGAAACATCTTTATTTTCTTGAACTCTTTCATGCCAATCTATTGATTCTTGAAATCTAAACTTACGTTGTTTCATTCTCTCCTAGATAGTGAGGACACGCAATACCGATCAGGGTGACCAGGCACCAGCCAGACCCACAAGGGGTCAAGGCCGTGGTAGAGGTAGGGGACCATCCCAGGCAGCAGCGGGGGTAGTACCGCAGGATCCCCCTATCGTTCAGGATCAGGTTCCAGCCGATGGAGCTCTAGCGGAACAGACTCAGGCACCGGCAGTGCCTATTATTATTCCGGGTCTTCAGGAGACCCTGGCTCAGATATTGACGGTGTGTTCCAGTTTAGCTCAGGCAGTTTCTATGTCCACTACTGCCAATGAAGCTCAAACCGGGAGAGGCAATCAGACTCCAGCTGCCCGAACACCTGAGCAGGTTGTACGGGGTATTCAGGCACCAGGAGCATCCCCAGTTCAGCCGGTTGCTCCAGCTCAAGATTTTGTGGTCGCTGTTATGCTTGAGGATGAGCAGCGTAGGTAGGAGAGGTTCAGCAGACTTAAGCCTCGGACCTTCAGTGGCACAGAGGGTGAGGACGCCCAAGGTTTTCTTGATAAATGCCAGAGGATACTACGTACTGCGGGTATTTTGGAGACCAGTGGGGTCTCGTTTGTTACATTTTAGTTTGCGGGTGCTGCTTTTACTTGGTGGGAGTCATTCGAAAGGCGTAGGCCGGTTGGTTCATCACCTCTCACCTGGCAGCAGTTCTCCACGATCATTTTGGAGAAATATGTTCCTCAGTCCCACAGAGAGGAGCAACTCAGGAAGTTTGAGCAGCTGCGCCAGGGAGAATTATCAGTCACCCAGTACGAGATGAGGTTTTCTGAGTTAGCCATACATGCGTCTGAGATTGTCCCTACTGACAGGGAGAGGATTAGGAGGTTTGTAGATGGTCTCTCGTATCAGCTTCGGATTTTGATGACCAGAGAGAGGGTGTCTGGAGTCACATTTGAGCAGGTTGTTGATATTGCTCGGGATATTGAGTCGGTTCGTAGGCAGGATAGTGAGGAAAGAGAGGTCAAAAGGCCTCGGGGATCAGGTAATTTTAGTGGTGCCCCTTCCAGAGGGCAATTTCATCCTAACAGAGGTCGTTCATTTAGACCTCCACCGCCAGTTCGCCCATCTTACAGTGGTGTGTCATCGGGGCAGGTTCCTCTCAATTCTCATCAGGGACGTTCATCTTTTAGTGCCCTTCCAGCTCAGAGCTCCGCCCGAGCATTATCTTATCAGGGTTCTTCTATGCATGGTTCGTCTGGTAGTTATCACGGTGGCAGGGGTTTTCGTCAGTTTTCATCTCCAGCTCTAGGTAATTGTTATGAGTGTGGAGAGTTCGGACATGAGTGGAGGCAGTGTCCCCATCTTCCTATTAGTTCAGATCAGCAGAGGGTTCAGCCCTCGGCTTTAGCCCCAGTCACTTCACCACCTACCCAGGCCGCTAGGGATAGTGGTCAGGCAGCTAGAGGCCGTCCTAGAGGGGGAGGTCGAGCAGGTGGAGGCCAGCCACGTATTTATGCACTTCCGGCTAGGCCTGATGCTATGGCGTCAGATGCAGTGATTACAGGTACTATTTCAGTTTGTCACAGTGATGCTTTGGCTTTATTTGACCCTGGTTCCACGTACTCTTATGTCTCATCCTATTTTGCTCATTTTCTGAATATGTCCCGTGAGTCTCTAGTTACTTCTGTTCATGTTTCGACTCCGATGGGTGATACCATTTTTGTGGACCGTGTGTACCGGTCGTGTCTTATATCTATTGAGGGTCTGGAGACCCGAGTGGACTTGATGTTACTCAGTATGGTCGATTTTGATGTAATTCTGGGCATGGATTGGTTATCCCCATGTCATGCTATTCTTGATTGTCACGCAAAGACCGTTACCTTAACTTTGCCTGGAGTTCCGAGAGTTGAGTGGAGGGGGTCTGTAGAGCATGTGCCTAGCAGAGTGATTTCTTATTTAAAGGCTCAGCGTATGGTTGAGAAAGGGTGTGAATCTTATCTTGCGTTTGTGAGGGATGTTAGTAGTGAGACTCCATATGTTGCTTCTGTTCCCGTAGTGTGTGACTTTCCGGATGTATTTCCTGTAGACTTGTCAGGCATGCCATCTGATAGGGATATTGATTTTGGTATTGACCTGGTGCCAGATACTCATCCTATTTCTATTCCACCTTACCGTATGGCACCAGCAGAGTTGAAAGAATTGAAGGAGAAGCTTCAGGAACTCTTAGATAAGGGTTTTATTCAGCCTAGTGTGTCGCCTTGGGGTGCGCCGGTGTTGTTTGTGAAAAAGAAGGATGGCTCCATGCGTATGTGTATTGACTATAGACAGTTGCATAAGGTTACAGTGAAGAATCATTATCCGTTGCCTCGTATTGAAGACTTATTTGATCAGCTTCAGGGAGATAAGGTATTCTCCAAGATCGACTTGAGGTCGGGGTATCATCAGTTGAAAATCCGGGATTCTGATATTCCGAAGACGGCTTTCATGACCAGATATGGTCATTATGAATTTCTGGTTATGTCATTTGGGCTGACCAATGACCCAGCAGCGTTCATGCAATTGATGAACAGTGTATTTTAGCCATACCTTGATACATTCGTTATTGTGTTCATTGATGACATCATGGTTTATTCCTGTAGCTAAGAAGAGCATGTGCAGCAGTTGAGAATCATGTTGCGGAGATTGAGGGAGGAGAAGCTTTATGCAAAATTCTCCAAGTGTGAGTTTTGGCTTGGTTCGGTAGCTTTCTTGGGGCACGTGGTGTCTAGTGAGGGTATTCAGGTTGATCCGAAGAAGATTGAGGCAGTGTAGAGTTGGCTTAGACCGTCTTCAGCTACAGAGATTCGGAGTTTCCTTGGTCTGGCGGGTTACTACCGTCGCTTTGTGGAAGGATTTTCTTCTATTACTTCACCTCTGACCAAATTGACACAGAAGGGTGTTCTATTCCGATGGTCCGATGAATGTGAGGAGAGCTTTCAAAAGCTCAAGTCAGCATTGACCACAGCTCCAGTATTAGTGTTGCCTACGGGTTTGGGTTCTTATACGGTCTATTGTGATGCTTCTAGAGTTGGCTTGGGAGCAGTGTTGATGCAAGACGATAGGTGATTGCCAACGCGTCGAGACAGTTGAAGGTGCACGAGAAGAATTATCTAGTGCACAATCTGGATTTAGCTGCTATTGTTCATGCCTTGAAGATTTGGCGGCATTATTTGTATGGGTTACAATGTGAGATTTACATCGATCATCGTAGTTTGCAGTATCTGCTGAGGAAGAAGGACTTGAATTTGCGGCAGAGGAGATGGTTGGATCTTCTCAAGGACTATGACTTGACTATTTTGTATCACCCGGGGAAGGCCAATGTGGTGGCCGATCCCTTGAGTCGCAGAGCCGAGAGTTTGGGAAGTCTAGCTTATCTTTCAGCAGCAGAGAGACCTTTAGCCCTTGATGTTCAGGCTTTAGCGGGTCATATAGTGAGACTGGATTGATCCTCCACGGGTGGTAGCTAGCATGGCTTCTCGGTCTTCTTTATTTGATCAGATTAAGGCACGGCAGTATGATGAGCGACAATTATTAGTTCTTCAGGATTGAGTTCATCGGGGTGATGCCAGAGATGTGACTATTGGTGATGATGGAGTTATGAGGATGCAAGCCCGTATTTGCGTGCCCAATGTAGAGGGTATTCGGGAGTTAATATTAGCAGAGGCTCATAGTTTGCGTTATTCTATACATCCGGGTGCCGCGAAGATGTATCAGGATCTGAATAGCAGTATTGGTGGAGGCGGATGAAGAGAGATATTGTTGAGTATGTAGCACGGTGTCTCAACTGCCAACAGGTCAAGTATGAGCACCAGATACCAGGTGGTTTGCTTCAGAGGTTAGATATTCCGGAGTGGAAGTGGGAGTGAATTACGATAGATTTTGTAGTTGGGCTTTCATGGACTGCGAAGGGTTTTGATGCTATTTGGGTCATTGTGGATAGATTGACCAAGTCCGCGCATTTCATTCCTATCATTACTACTTATACTTCAGAGCGGTTAGCTGGTATTTACATTAAGGAGATTGTCCGGTTGCATGGAGTTCCGGTTTCTATTATTTCTGACAGAGGTACTCAGTTCACATCCCAGTTTTGGAGGGCCGTACAGAAAGGTATGGGTACTGATGTAGAGTTGAGCACTGCATTTCACCCTCAGACCGACGGGCAGTCGGAACGGACTATTCAGATATTGGAAGATATGTTACGGGCTTGTGTGATTGATTTTGGTGGTTCATGGGATCAGTTTCTGCCACTAGTGGAGTTTGCATATAATAACAACTATCAGTCCAGTATTCAGATGGCCCCGTATGAGGATTTATATGGTAGGAGGTGTAGATCACCGGTTGGCTGGTTCGAGCCTGGTGAGGCTAAGTTATTGGGCACAGACTTGATTCAGGATGCATTGGATAAGGTGAAGTTGATTCAGGAGCGACTTCGCATAGCGCAGTCTAGGCAGAAGAGTTATGCGGACCGGAAGGTTCGGGATGTGTCATTTTGGAAGGTGAGAAGGTACTGCTAAAAGTATCACCCATGAAAGGTGTTATGAGGTTCGAAAAGATAGGAAAGTTGATTCCTCGGTTTATCAGTCCTTTTGAGGTACTTCAGAAGGTTGGAGATGTGGCTTGTAGACTTGCTTTGCCACCCAGCTTGTCGGGTGTTCATCCGGTGTTTCATGTGTCGATGCTCAGGAAATATATTGGTGATCCGTCTCATGTGTTAGACTTCAGCACAGTTCAGCTCGAGGGTAATATGTCATATGAGGTTGAGCTGGTAGATATTTTATCTCGCGAGGTCAGAAAGTTGAGGTCTAAGGATATAGCGTCAGTAAAGGTGCAATGGAGAGGTCAGCCAGTAGAGGAAGCTACTTGGGAGACCGAGCGGGAGATGCAGAGCAAGTATACTCATTTGTTTAAGACTCCAGGTATGTTTCAAGACTCGTTCGAGGACGAACGTTTGTTTAAGAGGGGGAGAATTTAACGATCCGGTCCGTCATTACGTAAAACCTGCATTATAATTGTTGTTATTGACTTTTTATAGATTAGTTATAATGTAATTGATGTATTAGAGTTGATAGGCTTGAACTCAGAATGGTTGTAGTGAGAGTTTAGTCAATTAGCCTTTAAAACTAGCCTTGAAGTGAGAAAAGTCAACTGAGAGTTGACTTATTGGTAAGCGACCTCGGAATGCGGATTTTATGGTTCTTATAGCTTTGTTAGGTGATTTGGGACTTAGGAGTATGTTCAGAATAATTTTGTGATGTCCGGTGTAGAATTAGGCTTGAATTGTCAAAAGTTAGTTTTTGCTGATTTCCGGTCGGCAGTGGAAAACAGGTTATCGGAGTCGAAATGGAATTCCGACAGTTGGAACAGATTCGTAATGTCATTTTGGACTTGTCTGCAAAATTTCAGGTCAATCGGAGTTGATTTGGATAGTTTCGACATCATTGTGAATTTTAGAAATTTCAAAGTTCTTAGGCTTGAATCCGATGTAATTTTGGTGTTTTCATGTTAGTTTTGGTGTTTCGAGAGCGCGACTAAGTTTGAATTATGTTATGGGATGTGTTGGTATAGTTGGTTGGGGTCCCGAGAGGCTCGGGATTGATTCCGGGTGGCTAACGGGCATTTTTGGACTTAGAACAATTGCTGGTTTTCTGGTGTCAGTGCAACAGATTTTTACTCTCTGCGATCGCATGAAGAGATCCGCGATCGCATAGAGAATTTTGAGAGGGGGGACGAATTTACACTCTGCGATCGCATAGGTGTGCCCGCGATCGCAGAGGCCGAGCAGGTAACCCAGTGCGGTCGCGTGAGGAAGAGTGCGATCGCGTAGGGTTGTTATAGGCGCGTGGGGTCATTGGTCAAAAGCACTGTGCGATCGCGTACCTGGGGCTGTGATCGCGGAGGTCGAAGTGAGTGCACTGTGCGGTCGCAGGGGAAAAGCTACGATCGCGGAGAACAATTAACTGGGCAGTATTTAAATATTTCCTCTGCGACTTAAGCCCCTTTTACACCATTGTTGTACGGAAAAGAGCTCTTGGGGGCGATTTTGAAGAGGGAAATCCTTGTTCTTCATAGAGGTAAGTATTTTGATCATTAAAACTCGAATATGGATGATTATAGAACATAAAACCAGTGTAAATTCATGGAAAGATCAGTAGAAAAAATAGGTTTTAGGGCTTGAGATTATGAGACCTTTAGGGGTCGATTTGAGGGGTCAAACGAACTCCGATTTTGGTGTTCTTTATATTGACGGACTCGTGAGAGGACGAATAACACTTTTGTATAACACTTTCTGAGTTTCGGGACAATGGCCCGGAGGTCGGGTTTTGACCAGTTTCGGATTTTGAGTTAAATTCGATATTTTTCCATTGGAATTCATTCCTTAAGCATATATTGATGATAAAAATCTAAACTTTGTAGATTTGGAGCCTTCAGAGGTTGATTCGCGAGGCAAGAGTGTCGTGGAATAGTTCCGGGTTAGTTTTGAGGTAAGTAATGTCTTTAAATCCTGTCCTGAGGGTATGAAACCCCGGACTATGCACCCTTTCACGGGTTTTGAAATGAAAAGGTGGAAACTTTAACATCTTTCATATTTAGGCGACTATTGAGTTGCGAAACCGATTTCTAATCCTATGCTTAAATTAGTATTATTTTATTATGATAGGAATTGGGCTGTAAGCCATGTTTGGGGACTAGTGCCGATTTGTTTACCCCTTGGGAGATGTTTTTACTATTTTCCTCACTTTTACGTTGTGATTTTTCACTCAGTTTTTTCTGTGAAATTGTTTTGACACTCAGAATATTTTGATACTACTTCTTGAAAATGAAACACTGTTTTTTGGTCGAGAACCCGGTATATTATGGCCTGAAGGGAAAATTGAGAGTGTCTGACTGAGTGAGGTTGTTGGCCTATATTGTGAGGATGATATGATATGAGTGAGGTTGCGGGCCTATATTGTGTTTGATTTATGCCATGTTGTGGCGTATTATAGCGCTTGGGCGGTAGGAGCTCCTCCGGAGTCTATAACACACCCCCAGTGAGCGTCGGTACCGATTGAGTGATGCCCGTGGGGCTTATGATGAGTGATTGTGAGGATTCCTGATGGGTAGAGTGATTGTGAGGTTTCCTGATGGGCAGAGTGATTGTGAGGTTGCCTGATAGGCATAGTGATTATGAGGTTGCCTGATGGGCTAATACTGAAAGATATTGTTACAAGAAATGATTATGGTCCGAGGGGCAGTTTTATGAAGATTTTTACTAAGTTTTCAAACTATGATTTACTTCGTTTTAAAACTGAGTTTTACTGAGGATTTCACTGAGATATATCGATATGTATTTGTTCTCAAAGGTTTTCTGGAAACTGATTTCGAACTTATAAAATTGTTGAATACTACTTGGTGACTTTATGTTTTACTGGTTTGTGGAATTGTGTACCTGTTATGTGTGTTTATATTACTCAGACTGCGATTTATTTTCATTACTACTGAGTTTTCATATTCATAAAGACTTCATGTGCCTCTATGCACAGATCCAGGTACTAGCTCGCAGCAGTAGCTGACGCAGGTTCGATAGCAGCTCACGGGATTTCGAGTTAGCTGTCAAACGTCCACAGCTTCTCCACTTCCCTTCCTTATTTAGTTTTAGTAGTTGATTCATAGACATATATTATAGTTTTAGCAGAGTTAGATTTACTTATTCCTAGATGCTCATGACTATTGACTCCAGTTCTGGGAGGTTATTTAGAGTTGTTTAGTTCATTATTGGGGGCGCTAGACTTATATAATTTATTTTTTTATTATGACTGCTGTTTATTATTAAATTGTGCACTATGATAATTGAAAAAATGCGTAGTAAAGTGATGGTTGGCTAGCCTAGTTTCACAATAGGTGCCATCACGGCCCATTAGGATTTGGGGTCGTGACATTATTATTATTATTATTATTATTATTATTATTATTATTATTATTATTATTATTATTATTATTATTGTTATCGTCGTCGTCATCATCATCATCATCATCATCATCATCATCGTCGTCGTCATCATCATCATCATCATCATCGTCATCATCATCATCAGCGTCATCATCATCATCGTCGCCGTCATCGTCATCGTCGTCATCATTATCATCAACATCATCATCTTCATCATGTGAGTATAAGAGTAAAAGCACGAAGGGTGATGTCGTGTATATTTGCTAATTTAATTGCTTTTACTTATTATTTGGAATATGAATGTAACTTTATAGTTTCGTTGCATACTTTGGAAAGAGATTTACTTGGTGATTCTTTAGTTATTGTTTCTGGTTGTTGCTCTTTTTATATGTCCCTATCCCATTATTACTTTTGATACTTTACTTGTTACTCCGTTACCTTTGATATATACATACATACATACATACATACATACATACATACATACATATATATATATATATACACATACATACATACATACATATATATATATATATATATATAACTACACATGTTTATAGTAGGTGTCTTGTCTTAGTCTTGTCACCACCTCGTCGGGGTTAGGCTCGACACTTACTGAGTACATTGGGTTGGTTGTACTCATACTACACTTTTTGTGCAGATCCTGATATTGGTACTAGCGAAGTCAATAGAGGGACTTAGCAGATACTAGGCGGTGATTCAAGGTAGAGCTATATTCCATTCGTAGGTCTTAGAGTTACTTTCCTTTGCATTGTACTGTTTCCATTTTTTGTCAAACATTGTTGTATTTCTTTCCCAACATTGTATTTAGTTTAATCTTGAAGCTCATGAACTTGTGAAACCAAGTCTTGGGATGGTTTATGTTAGTTAATGATTTTAGAGCTTATTATGTTATCATAAAGTTGTTGTTACGTTATGTTATTATTCCGTTATCATTTATTTATTGCTTTTCCTTTCGTATTATTTGTTGTGTTGGCCTGCGTAGCAAGCCGTGTTAGACGCCATCATGATCCTGATTGGTGAAATTTTGGGTCATGACAAGTTGGTTTTAGAGCACTAGGTTTCCTAGTTCTCACGAGTCATGAGCAAGATTAGTAGAGTCGTGCGGATCGGTACAGAGACATTTGCACTTATCTTCTAAAGTCTATAAGGCATTAAGAAATTTTACTTACTTTCTTTCACTAACGTGTGACTGTTCTATCACTGAGTTCGAATCATTCTATTCTTACTCTTTCATAGATAGTGAGGACACATACGACATCCAGAACTTCTCAGGAGTTGGTGCCCAGGTTGCAGCCACTACGTAGGGTAAGGGCTGAGGCTGAGGCTGAGGCTGAGGCTAAGGTAGAGCTAGAGAAATAGATACATTTCAACCTAGAGCATGCACGACAACACTTGTTCTTGAGCCTCATATAGAGAAGGAGGAGGATATCCCGGTTCCGACCGAGCCAGTAGAACCAGATCAGGTCCCAAAGGGTTTCATTGCTATCAAGTGCTTTAGGACGCCTTAGTTTATATGTTTGGCTTGATTGAGAGTATGGACCAGGCCAGTGTGTTTCCTATGGCCCCAGCTATCTCTCAAACTGGAGTAGGATCCCAGACTCCTGCTACTCACACTCGAGAGAAAATGAGTCATAGGTATCAAAACCCAAAAGTTCTACCAGTTAGGGTCATTCAGCCTGTTATTGCCACAGAGCCCGGGGAGAGACCCACGATGTTAGCTGAGGGGATGATGCGGTTGGACAAGTTCACCAGGACCCCCAAGATTTCTTGGACCGTTGCTATGAGATATAGCATAATATGGGTATAGTGGAGTCAAACTCAGTTGATTTCATAGTTGATGTGTGGTTCTGCCAAGAAATGGTGGAAGATGTGTGTACAAGGAAGGCCAACAGAATCACCTCATCTCATATGGGCTCTAATCTCATAGTTGTTCTAAGAGAAGTTCATTCCCTTCACTCAGTGAGAGAAATTCTACAAATCACTTTGAGCGCCTTCAGTAGGGTAGCATGAGCGTTACTCAGTATGAGACTTGATTTGTGGATCTATTATGCCACACAACTATCCTGAGAAACAGAGGATGATATTTCTGTTACTCTGGTTGTGGAGAAATTGGGTACATCAGGGGCCGGACTAGGGGACAACCTATGACAAGAGGCCCCATTATTTTGGAGGATTTAGTGGTGCCTCATTTGGAGGCCAGGTGTCACGCCCCAAACCTGGGGAGGCGTGGCTGGAACCCGATGCCATACTGGCCCGAGCGAACCACTATGTAACTCATTTGTTTTCTTCTGTAACTATCATGGGCCAACATGGCCACAACTCATAATGTATAACTATAAGTGGGCAACACTGTATCACTGAACCATTTTTCTTAAAACATGAATACATATGGGTCGTCAAGGCCTCTGACATACTGTACAAAATAAACCTCTATCTACAAAGCCTCTAAGATTATTTGACATCAAATGGGACAGGGTTCCGGCCTACCAATAAGTCTGTAGCAAAATTCTGATACGGTGACTCATAGACTCGGTTGCACTCCGAATGAGGTGGATTCTTACCGATCTTTAGTTGAAGTCAATCTCGTCTACTATGAGGGCTCGTCAAACTGATTATCTATACCTTCATGCTTGAATGTAGCATCCCCAAAAAAGGACGCCAGTACAAATAATGTACTGAGTATGTAAGGCGGAACTGAAACATAACAATAAGTCAACATTAATTAAAGACATATAAGAATCAACTTGAATCTCTAAAGTGCCACCGTATATGCATACTAATTTTACTCATATATATTCAATGCTTCTCTTTGAGACTATTATACATATCTTATGATGCATGACTGCCGAACTAATCAGTGGTAACTGCCCGACCGGCCGTAGCACGGTGGTAAAAAAATGACTGCCCGACCTGCCGTAGCTTTGTGGTAAATATGTAACTGCCCAACCAGTCGTAGCTCGATGGTAAATGCATGACTGCCCGACTGACCGTAGCTCGGTGGTAAATGAATATGAATGACTGCCCAACCGGTGGTAAATAATGATACATAGCTGCCATCCGGTTGTAACTGCCCGACCGGCCGTAGCACGGTGGAAATGCATGAAGATGCATGTATCACTATATTAAAAATATTAACATCTCTATCATATTCCTCAATAGGGAATTAGTAACATACTTAGACATACTTGAATATCACTTTATAGGAACGAATAACGTAGATACCCTTAACTGCTAAGAGTATAACCACTTATGGAATAGCATTACGTTTACGTCTCGTTACTTGGATCATGCCAAAAGAAAGAAGGATTAGCCTTAAAATACTTGTATGATCTATTCCTTATTACTCAACCAAGCTCAACACAACTTCTTTCATCTACAACAAGTGAAATGATATTGTCGTTAACATATAATGTTACCATCGAATTTGGCTAGTCGTATGACTTAAGGAAAATCGGGCAGAAACTCCCATATTTTTAATACTACCCAAAGACCACTAAGGTTCATCAACAAACCAGCAACAAAAACTATAACCAACAATAGCAACAACAACGATATGATCCAATATGAGTTTCTCTGATTATCTTAACAATCATATTGAGCGAAAAGATCGTTTTTACTCATAACAAGATATAAATTGAATCCAACTCTTATTACATAAATTAGCTTACAACCTTCATAACATCATACTTATATGTAACATATTATTTCTAGTTTAAAACATCCACAAAATACCTTCCAGAACAGCCCCATAAATCTAGCACCTTGATTTTTATCGTCAATCACTTCTTTTCACCTTTTCTTTTTCAATAAACTTAATTAGCACCTAGAAAAGCTTTAAAACATCAGACACAACATTATCAAATTATTTCTCACAATATTCAGCCACCACAAACCATATATTTAGCAACGAAACAATCCAACCAAAAAGACAACCATATCCCATGTTCTTTCAAGTGCTATCTCATATTTTTTCACTCAAACAACACAACCAACACAAGATTAACCTTAGGCACAACCAAGAAGATGTTAAACATACCTTGTACAACATCTACAACTCTAAACCCTAACTCAAATTAGCTCACAATATTCCTCAATCACACCACAACATCATAGAAGCATTCTCTTGGAGTCTTTGACACCTTTGATGATGAATTTTGTTGATTTCTCTTGAGTTTGGTTCTTGGGATTTTGGACCATTTCTTGGAGAGCTTGAGAGTATTTTGGTGTATGAAATATATGGATATTGAAGAAATTTAATGGGTAAAGACAACTTATAAGCCCACCGCCTCAATTCTCCAAGCAGGTGGGTAAGCTGCCTGCTTGGCAGCTTGAACAGTGCCACTTCGGACACTTGTATCTCTCTATTCCGATATTGTATTGACAAACGGTTCGTAGAGTTGGAAGCTATACATTGAGGGCTTTAATTCCATATAATTATATCCATGTAAATTCAAATATATTGGGCGAAAAATGCGTCGCAACTTGGCCAATAAACCTGCCAGTTTCTCCTAAGTGCGGCAACGTTACTTGGCGACCCTACTTTAAAAATCCATATTTCTCTGATCTGATGTCGTATGAATAAATGGTTTGGACCGTTGGAAAATAGGTTACAAGACCTTTATTTAGGTATATAATATATCCCAAAAAGACCTCACATAACACATGAAAGGTATTTCACAAAATGCTTCATTACAAGACAAATCCTTGGTCGGTTTTTTCACAACTTAAATCCGATTTTTTTCAAACTTTATATTTCATATTCATACATCATATATAGACATATAATGAATTTAAATGCATTTAAAAAATGATAAAAACAAGTCTCATTCATCCCAACTTACCTAATACTTCGATCAACCTTCCTTAGCCTTGTAGAAGGATTTCATCCTTTTTGAACTTACATCAATTTACTTATGGCGTTCTTTCACGTTTAGAAACATGATGTGTAATATCATTCCCCCCTTTGGAACATTCCTCCTCGAATGTTGACTGATGCACTTATCATTTGTTGATACTCAATATTTCCCTATATTATTTTTCAAAATGCATATCTATCTTCAAAATAGTACATGAGCAGCAATTAATAATTTTTGCATTTTTCTAAGGATTTTTATTAATTTATCTCAGTATTTTATTTATATAAATAATAACTAATTGCATCACAAATAATTTTATGGATTAATTTTATCATTCATGTTTATACTCAGATTTAATCATTTCATGAATAGTCGCATTTACATTTTTGGGTTATAATTGCAATAACTTTGCAATAATAGCCCATGTGTGCATAATTACCCTATTTCACCAGAAAAATAGCCTTTTATATTTTTATAATATTAAGTAATTATTTAATTCATTTTTATGCATGAAAATTATTTTTTATAATCTATTAATTATTTTTACAAATTAATTGGGTATTTAACAAATATCCCCTTTGAATTCATTTTAATTTCGGACCTAACCTGATTACACCAGCCTAATTACTTAAAATCCTAGCCCAAATCCTACCCAAGCCCAATTCTTCATCTGACCCGCCCCAGCCCTAATTTATCCTGACCGTTGATCTCAAGAGATCAGCGGTCCAGGATATAGTTTCCTTTTTAATTAAGCCAACCCCAAACCTTATCCCCACTTTTCATTTTTCACCGTCTTCATTCTCCCTGACCTCCCCTCTTATCTCTCAAACACTCCCCCCTAACCCTAGCCGTCATCACCAAAAAATCCCCGTTCCATGGGGTTTCTCTATAATTTACGGCCCCTACCGGCCTCTCACCTCTTCTGGTTGTTCGATTATGCAATTATATGAAAGAATCTCGAAGAGATTCAACTAAGATTTGTTCTAGATCTTTTCATGAGCCTACATATGGCCATCTCCGTTTGTGAGTACTATTATCTTCGTGTTTATGGCTTGAATCTATGGTTTTAAACCAGGTTTTCTTTCATCTCTGTCATTTTTTAAAAATCCCAATCTTTCTACTTGGGATTGTTCAGATCCTTGTAGATCTGAGACGATTTTAAGTGTTATTTGGTATTTCTCTTTGAAAACCCTTATGCTTTCCTTATTACTGTTCGATTCTAGTGTTTTCTGAAATTAGGGTTTCGTTTTAAGTTCTCTTCAAAAAGGTTTTAAAACTTCTAAGTGTTTGAATCTGATTATCTTTACCAATTCGACCAATTTTTGTGTGTATTCCCTAAACCTGTAATGACCCAAGGGGTCATTTTATAAAATTAGACTCCGTTCCATGCAAAATAATCATAAAAAGACTAAAATAAAATACCTCGATTTGTGTGCGCAGTCGGAGCGTAAAACCGGAAAGCTTGTATGTGAAAATATGAGAAATAGTGATTTTTAGAACTTAAATTTGATAAAAGTCGACTTTGGTCAATATTTTAAGTAAACGGACCCGGATCTGTGTTCCGAAGATCCTGGGAGGTTCACAGTAAAATATGAGACTCGGGTGTATGCCCGGAAATGAATTCATAGGTCCCAAGCCTAGAAATCAATTTATGAAAGAAATTGTTTTGCTGAAATATTTATGAATTAAAGAAAAGAAATAATGCTAAAACTCATTGGTATCAAGTCCGTATTTTGGTTCCGGAGCCCGGTACAACTTTGTTATTATATTTAAAGGTTTACTGTGAGATTTGGTGAAAAACGGAGTTCGTTTGACGTGATTCGGACATCCGGTTGAGAAATAATGAACCTTAAGAGTTTTTGATGAAAATGATGAGTTTTGAGGTTTAATTCATAGATTTACATGTTATTTTCATGATTTGATCGCACGGGCAAGTCCGTATGATATTTTTAGACTTGCGTGCATATTTTGTTTAGAGCCCCGAGGGCTCGGATGAGTTTCGGATAGGCCACGGGATAATTTTTGCACTTAAAAAGCTGCTGGTTTTTCAATATCTAGTGTCCAGGTTTTTGTACTATGTGATCGCATAGGTACAGCCGCGATCGCATAGTGTAGTCTTCACGGGTCCCAAAATATTGTACTGTGCGAACGTAGCTCCTGGAGTGCGATCGCGAAGCATAGTCCAAGTAAGCTGTGCGATCGCACTGTGTACCCCCACCCCCCACCCCCCACCCCCACCCCTGTTTGAACGCAT
>ML260758.1:0-34261 GCA_005239495.1 Nicotiana undulata | reverse complement strand
GGGAAGAGTCATTCACGAGAACGGAGTCCCAACACACGAAACGACCGGCTGGGTCGTTACATTATGATATGAGCGAGGTTGCCGGCCTATATTGTGAGGATGATATGATATGAGTGAGGCTGCGGGCCTACATTGTGTGTGAATTATGCCATGTTGTGGCTTATTATTGCGCTTGGGCTGTAGGAGCCCCTCCGGAGTCTGTAACACACCCCCAGTGAACGTTGGTACCGAATGAGTGATGCCCGCGGGGCTTATGAAGAGTGACTGTGAGGATGCCTGATGGGCAGAGTGATTGTGAGCATGCCTGATGGGCAATGGTTACGGTAAATGATTTTGGCCCGAGGGGCAGTTTTATGAAAGAGTTTACTGAGTTTTCAAACTATGATTTACTTCGTTTTCACACTGGTTTTACCGAGAATTTTACTGAGATATACTGATATTGCACTTGTTTCGAAGGTTTTTTTTCTTCTGAAAACTGATTTCGAACTCATTATTTGATGAATGTCACGTGGTGACTTGGTGTTTTACTAGTTTGTTGAATTGTGTACCTGTTATGTGTGTTTATATTACTTAGACTGTGATTTATTTTCATTACTACTGAGTTGGCGTACTCATAAAGACTCCCTGTGCCTCTGTGCATAGATCCAGGTACTAGTTCGCAGCTGTAGCTGACGCAGTTGCTAGCAGCATTTTCACGGGATTTCGAGGTAGCTGTCCAGCGTCCACAACTTCTCCATTTCCCTTCCTTATTTAATTTAGCATTTGATTCAGAGACACATATTATAGTTTTAGTAGAGTTAGTTTATTTATTCTTAGATGCTCATGACTATTGACTCCAGTTCTTGGGAGGTTGTTTAGGTTAATATGGGAACGCTAATACTTATTATTGTTAAATTTTGATGTGGTTGCTTGATTATTATTAAATTGTGAACTGTGATAATTGAATAAGCGCATAGTAAGGTGATGGTTGGCTAGCCTAGTTCCACGATAGGCGCCATCACGACCTGTTAGGATTTGGGGTCATGACAAACATATTATCGTTTTTAAATATGATGAAGATAAGAGTCATACTGCTGTTTTTTTAAGTAGTACTATTTGCGAAGTTTTTCAATTTTATAATCTTAACCAAAAAGTATTGTGTTTGTCTTTTGATAATGCTTCTAACAATACTGCCGCAATTTCATTGTTAAAAATGCACTTGCAACCGCCACTTGAAGAAATTTTTCATGTTAGGTGTGCATGTCATATTTATAATTTAATTGTTAAAAGTGGCCTTGATTTATTTTCAACTGATATTATTCACGTTAGAAGAGTAGTTGGTATTATTCAAGGAAATAACAGACAATCTAGAATTAGGGAATTTAAGAATAAGTGTACCGAGTATAACCTTAAACCAAGATTCATGCCAAACGAAATTGTTACTAGGTGGAATTATACTTACATATTTTTAAAATGTTGCTACAAATATAGATTTTCAATAACTTAAGTTGCTAATGTGCATTGTACTTTTAGAAACCGTATGTTAACACCTGCTACTTGGGAGGTCATTAATGATGTTATTCAATTTTAACATAAATTTTATATAGCTACTATTGGGTTTTCTGGAGCATACTACCCTACTGTTACAATGGTTGTAGTACATATAGCTGAAATTGCGTTTCTACTCTTTGAATTTAAGAAGAAAGAAAAATATAAGGCTGTTGTTGAAGAAATGCAAGATAAATTCAAAAAATATTTCTTTCCAATTCCTCAGATTTACTTAATTGGCGCTATTTCAAATCCTTCTATTAGGATGGCTGATTGTCACTNACTATGCAGTGTACCACTCCTTCAAGTTCTACTACTTTGTATGATGATGAAATAGTTGATAGTTTTAATATTTTTTCTACATTTGCTACAACTCAAACCAATAGAAGGAACATTGATGAACTTCAATTCTACTTGCAGAAGCAAAAGGATATTCGCACAAAGGAATTTTCAGCGTTGGGATGGTGGCGTGAGAATGAAAAGCAATTTCCTGTTCTTTCCGCTATGGCTCTGGACGTGCTGAATATGCCAATTTCAACTGTTGCATCAGAGAGTGCATTTAGTAAAGCAATACAACAACTAGGAGACACCCGTCACTCATTGGGAAGCAATGTTTTGGAAGTTTTAGTATGTTTCAGAGATTGGATTAGATCGGAACGAAGAAATCAAGGACGTGAAGATGTTGATAGCCCAGAAGACGAGGAAATTGGAGATATATTAACACATGGTAACCCATCTGAATTTAACACTCCAGAAGAAGGACAATCAGTTCATATTGATTATGAAGAACTTACAAGGGCAATGCAAAACCTTTGAATTTAATACTTGTCAAATTTAGTACTTGGTTGTAACTTGTAAGTTGTATGTGTAAACTTAGAAATGAATTTTGAAATTTGAAATACATGTTGCACTTGCAATTTATAAGTGCAATTTTTTCCATAATCATTTTTATCTTTATATATTTTACTTTATATTTTATATAAAATACAATACGTGTACAAAAACTTTAAAAAAAATTGTAAATCGGCCCGACACGGCCCCTTAAACCCCTAACCCATACGGTTTAGTTTTTACCCGGATTAACCCGAATCCGTTAAGAGTAAACCGGAACCAGACCGTAACCCCTACCCGTCCGGTTCAAAACAAATCCTACCCAGCCCGGCCCGGCCCACCCGTTAGACACCTTTAATATGAATAGGTGGATCCTGGGCCAAATAACACTGATTCCTCTCTACCACATACTGAAATAATGCATGTAATCACGGCATCTGAGGCCACTGCATCTGATCTGGCTAGAATAGCATAGAATCTAGCTGGAGCGCCGGACGATGGACCTCCGCCGGAATGAATAGGAGCTGACTGAACTCCCCCTGTCTGTCCTCCACCTCTAGGACGACCCCTGCTGGCCTGTCCTCCACCCATGGGTGGAGAGGGTGCTGGTGCTAAGAATGTGGGATGATAACTCTGCTGAACGGCCTTGCCCCCTCGCCTGGGACAAGTCCTCCTCATATGGCTTGGATCCCCACACTCATAACATCTCCTGGGTACCATAACTTGCTTCCCTGACGACGAAGAACCCTGGATAGCCGGGGGACGGTGATAACTCTCTGACATAGAACTAAAGTAAGATCTAGAAGACCCCTGATGACTGGAATACCCGCCGGAGGGACCCTGAATGGCTGGTGGGCGGTAAGAACTCTCCGGTATGGCACTGAAATAGGGCCTCGCTGGAACATCACGGGGAGGTGATGGAGGAGCTGAATATGGAGGCCTGCAAGGCTGGCCTCTACCGAACTGACCTCTACCCCTGGCTGGGGCACCTCTAAAATATCCAAAAAATCTAGCTCTCTTGTCCTGCTGAACCTGCTCTCTGCCCCTCGATCGATAACCCTCAATCCAGCGGGCTATCTCAACCACAAGTTGATAGGGAGTCCCCATCTCTACCTCTCGGTCCATGTTGGCCCTAATACCTGAGTGTAGCCCAGCTACAAATCTTCGTACTCTCTCAGAATTAGTAGGAAGTATCATCAGGGCATAACGAGACAACTCAGAAAACCTGGCCTCGTAGTCTGTCACTGACATATGTCCCTGCTCTAGCTTGTCAAACTGATACCGCAACTCTTCCTTCTCGGAGGGTGGAATATATTTGTCCAGGAACAACTGAGTGAACTGCTCCCAAGTGATGGAATGGGAACCTGTCGGCCTACCAAGGATATAAGACTGCCACCATCTGCGGGCCCTGCCCTCCTACTGAAAAGTAGTGAAGTCAACTCCATGAGACTTCAATATCCTCATGTTGTGCAGTATGTCCCTGCACCTATCAATGAAGTCCTGGGCGTCCTCGCCCCGCTCACCTCCGAAGATAGGAGGGTGTAATCGAGTCCATCTATCCAATAACTTCAGTGGATCGCCATCCGCAGTTGGTCTAAGCTCGGGTGCTACTGCTACAGGTTGGGCCCCACCCACGGGCAGTGTACCCGGGGTATAATGTACTGCTACTGCCTGACCTGCGGCCTGGGCGGTAGGGGTATGGGCTCCCCCTCCCGCCTGAGATGTGGCAGGATTCGCTGGAAATAAGCCAACATGGGACATAGTGTCCATAAACCGCATCATACGACCCCTGACCTCCTGGAAGCATGGCGCCGTCATAAAGTCCACTGGAGCAGGATCTGCTGGGGGCACCTCGCCCTGCTCCTCTATGATGAGGTTCTCCACTGGTGGCGCAACTGGAATAGCTCTCACGCCCTCGTCCTCTACCTCGGGTCGGTGCCCTCTCCCGACCTCTGCCACGGCCTCGGACGACAGGGGTAGCGGCATCTCCCGGGTCTAGAACGTCAACTGCGCGCGTCCTCACCATCTGTGAGAGAATAAAAGAGTGAGATATAGTATACCATCGACTGCACGATAGAATATGAATAAAGAGAGGTTTCCTAATGCCCTATAGCCTCCTGAAGATAAGTACAAACGTTTCCGTACCGATCCGTAAGACTCTAGTGGGTCTGCCCGTGACTCGTGAGACATACGTGAACCTAGAGCTCTGATACCATGTTGTAATGACCCAAAAATCCTAACTCAGGTCGTGATGGCGCCCAACACCGGGGTCAGGCAAGCCAACACTTGAATTTCTAGTGATATTTCTTTATTTGATAAACATTTCGATACTTGCCAAATTTTTTGAGTTAAAAACATTAAGTGGAAATGAATAATTAGTCAACTTAGACAAAAGTAGCCATAAAAGTTCTGAACTAACATATACATGAAGTCCCAAAATATAAAATGTCTACTACGTGTGCCAGGAACTAGTGTCACAAGTCTACATGAGAGCTAGTAGAATATACAAAAATGGAATACTTGTTCTACTATCTGAAAGAAGTAGACAGAAATAACAAAAGACAACTCCAAAGTGATGCTGAGAAACGCCAAGGAAGCAGCTCACCGTGAAGTCGGGCCTAGAATATACTCTCAAGATTGAGCTCCGGTCTGATAACTAGATGCACCTGCCTCAGAACCTGTACAATTAAGTACAAAAGTGTAGCATGAGTACATAAACAGATATGCACCCAGTGAGTATTTCGCCTAATCTCGAAGAAGTAGTGACGAGAGATCGACGTGATACTTACTAGGGTCAAAATATAATAATATAATTAATTGAAGGTTGGGCAGGGGGGTAGTAGTCGTAATAATCACAAGTCATGAAATATCAAGCATAAATTAGTAATTTACCTTTGCACGTCAATTATCACTAGCATATGATGTACTAATTTTCCCTTTTTGCATGAATCGAATTTATACAAGTATCACAAACTTTCAGTCAAATATATATATATATCACATAGTATGCCGAAAGCCTACGGCCGAAGCGTCGCGAAAATAAATGTGCACTGCCGAGGATCGAACGACTCAAACCATAGATGCATCTATTACCCCGCTCGCGAATCGAACATGTGACGCGGTTGACATAATGATAGGTCTATCCGGCTCACGAATCATACCTGCAACGCGGGTGCCCATATACATACACAGAATTATCAAGAATCTAAGGATTTAAGAGAGATCATGCTTGAAGTCAAGAATTTAAACAATGTAATTTTTAATGTGACTTCCTAGATATCGTCATACAAATTCGAGGATACTAAGCAACTCAAATACATTTAAGGTCACATACAAGGCACATATAATCATGCTTGTGAGTCTTAAAATTACCCGACATAATATAGTAGTAGCTACGTACGGACCCTGTGCACGATTTGGATACATTCGAGAACTACCCTGTGCACGATTTGGAGTTGTTGGCTAAGAATTACCATTGTATTTCATCCCAGAATTCAATAAGAATTCCCTATCCCTCTTTCTGTGCAATATTGTTCTTGTTATTTTATTGTTTCATAACAATTTCTTTATTATGTATAATCAAAATTAGACTTTTCGAATACTATAATTTTCAATATTTTCTTATATGTGATGTAATAATCACTAATAGAAGTAGAATGCAATAACATACATAATTTTATTGGATTTCGCAAAATTCTCTAGATATTTTTACTGTTTAAAGGGTGATGAATTTAAAAACATAAAAGATGGCCATAACATTAGATCCATCAACTATTCTAGAGTATCATAAAAAAAAATAAGCAAAGACAAAGAAAATATAAATCATACAATGAAAAGATATTAACCAAGTTGGGATTCAAGAATAAAGTATATAGAAGATTAAATATTCAAAAAGATAAATTTAAATCATACGAAAGGAAACATATTCAACACATTGTAGTTTGCTACTCATAATCGTTAGAATATTTTGTGTCTCTCTAGTGAATATGCTGAAAATAATTTAGTTTCAATGGGAATAGCATAATAGTTTTGGGAATTAGGATTTTTGGTTTAATTACTTGTTGGCTTTTAACCATTTTTATAATTCCAATGCCCAAACAAAAGTTTTAATGCTTTATTATTTTTAAACTTAATATATAAATATATTTTCTACATGTAAATTTATTCGGTAAGGTTCGTTATTTTTTCGATTTATTTTCCAAAATAAAGAACCTATCCTAATTTTTGGTACGATTATAAATTTATTTAAAAACTTAAGAATTTATCAAAAGAAACCTAGAAATCGGTTTGATACGGTACAATTCGGTTGATTTAGTCGGTTTTAGATATTTATTGACGACCATTATAATCTCAATCTTTCACCTAACTTAAATGATACTAGTAGCATAGTCAATACATAAATTAAATCATTTTAACAAAAATAGTTCCTAATAAAATAAATTATTTTTATCAAATTTTGAAGCTAAAAAGAGTTTGTGTGTATACGAATTGGCAAGCCCTCCTAATGTCGCACAATAAGTAGCTATGTAACGTGTAAATGACCACATAGCCACTTTTAAGCATGCAGTTCAAAATAAATTCACAGTTTATAATATATTTAAAGATTAGTCAATTTCGCTTAAATTTCAGGACGTGACGTCCTAGAGTTTAAACCCCAAAATTTAAACTCCAGGCATGTCCTAAATATAAGATAAATATCTTATATTTAACACTAAGCTCCCGTTTGGCCATAGATTTTGTCTTCATTTCCTAAAAAAAAATTAAAATATTGTTTGTTTATGAAATATGATCATGTTTTGAGAAAAAAAATTCAAAAGTTTCCAAGTTACCAAACACTGGTTTAGAGCCGTTTTTGGCAAAAAATTTCTTTCACTCACAAAACTTCAACTTTTCTTCAAATAAATTGCACGTCTAGACATAACTTCAACTTCCAAAATTTATTTTTTTACACAACTTCAAAAACTCTTTTTTTAAGTTTCAATCAAATATATGTCCAAACGCTAGTTAAATCTCCCATGTGCAAAAAATGAAATTAGGTCACAAAACTAAAAATGAGTTTGTAAAGGCCTACAAAACTATTTAACGCTTGTAATAGCAAAATTATACTAGTGGTATAGAGATGACAATGGGGCGGTGTGGGTTCAATTTCAATCCACAGAGGTTTCAACCCGCCCTGCCCCGCCCCGCATAATATATATTTTTCTGTTTCAATCCGCTCCACTCCACCCCGCACAAATCCGCACCACTTAACTATCTTTTTTTTAAAAATATTTTCTTTTTTGAATATATGATAATTGTCACAATCCATTTCCGCAATAGGACATGATGGCGCCCAACACCATCGTTAGGCAAGCCAACACTGATTAAACTAGTAGTTCCCATTTAAATAGTTTACTAAAATGGATAACACTTTCTCATTTGAAAAAAAGGTTTATAAATTTTCAAATTGAACATAATTAAACGGAAGCAAATGAATGCAAATTGTAATCATATAACAAATCCAAGATCGTAAGTCTATAGTATGTGTGCCAAGACCTGGTGTCACAAGTGTATGAGCAATCTAGTAGAATATACAAAAAAATACTAGTCTACTGTTTAGAAAAGAAACAGACATAAATGAACAAAGAAAAGACTCCAGCTGTTGCATAATGCCTCAGAAAGCAGCTCACCGGAAAGTCTCTGAACCCAAGTCAAGTGCGCACCGGACTAATAACCAGATGCACCTGCTTCAGATTTTTCACATTTAAGTGCAGAACTGTAGCGTGAGTACATAAACAACATGTTCCCAATAAGTATTTAGTCTAACCTCGAAAAAGTAGTGACGAGGGGTCGACTTTAACACTTACTAAAGACCAAAAACATGATAATATGAAGTTCTAATTATGCATGACATATATAATGATAATAGAGCTCAACATGAAGTAAGTAAACAAATCATTATTTCAAGTAAGAAGCAAATCATTTCACTCATATATTCCTTTCACCTCCCAATTCCGTGAAACATTAATAAATATAAAATAGGATTTTGCTATCACTACGCACGAGTTATGTCGAGGACGTACGACCCAATCCAAATATATGTGATAATATATTGTGCATTGCCGAGGGTCGAACGGCCCGAACCATATAATATATATCCATAAATCCCGCCGATGCGAACGTCCCGATCCCATGAGAGTAGTGGAAGATTTACTCCCCTCGTAGAATATATTTGTGATGAGGTTGAACATAAGTATTCACAATTTATCATAATATTCCTCAATATCTTTTATAAACAAGAAATTCAACTTGTAACTTTCAACATATCGAAAATCTTATCCTTCACTTTAACAAAACTAACAAATAGAAAGTGTAATCAAGCAACGATGCAACCAGATCATGGTGTAGGCCTAAATCTACCTGCATGAATAGTAGATATGCACGGACTCTCGTCACGTCGTGCGTGTGTAGCCCCCCGAAAATAGAACATATTATGATTTAAGTTCACTTAAGGAGTTAATTTCCTCTTACAAGGTTAGAAAAGAGACTTACCTCGTCTTAAAGCCTACTTCCCAATTCAAGAATGCGCTCGAGCATCCAAATTTGGTGCCAAACGACTCGGAACTAGTCAAACATTATATAAATTAATTAATCTATGCTCAAGAGTGCATATCTCCACTACTAAAATGATTCCCCAACCCAAATTACACGAATACTAAAATTCACGCCTCGGACCCACATGCTCGGATTTTGGAAATTTTCAAGAAAGTTGTTACCCACGACCTATAAATATATGATTTTTACTAAGTTCCATGGTAAATTTCGTGGAAAAATCTCATTTTTATTAAACCCAAGGTTTTCATCTAAACCCCTGATTTCTACCAATTTTCGTGTTGAAGTTTATCTATAATCTATGTATTAAACTCACATTAAGTATAAATTACTTACCTCACAAAGTTAGGTCAAAATCCCTCCTTAGAAGCTCTCAAATCGCCTAAGAGTGAAAGAAAATGTGTTAAAAATGATATAAGTCCCGTATTAAATGAACCTCACTGCCCCGGCGATTTTCGCACCTGCGGTGCATTGGCCACATCTGTGGGCAAAGGGTCCGCTTCTGCAGAGTGGACTTGGCCGGTTGGGGTCGCTTCTGCGGAGAAGGGACCGCATCTGTGGAACCTGGGCTGCCTTCCTTGGGCCGTCTAGGGTCGCTCGTAGGTGCGGGCACACCAGATTTGGTGCACCAGCTGCCCTGTTGAGTTTTAAACTCAACTTGCACATCGTCCGAATGGCACCCGCGGTCAGCGAGGCCCTGTCCAAACATACCAACAAGTTTGGAATCATAAAACGGACTCGCTCAAACTCTCAGAACGCCCGAAACAACATTATGACTAAGAATCGCACCCCAAAACCAATTGAATCAAACTTAAGAACTTCTAGTTCTTCAATTTACTCCCAATGTGCCGAAACGTACTTAGACTACTCGGATTAATACCAAATTTTGCATGCAAGTCTTAAATGACATTACAGAACTATTCCCGGTCTCGAAATTCCGTTTGGACCTCGATATCACCAAAACACGTTCCAAACCAATTTTTTTAAAGAACTCTTAAAGCCTTCAAGAACTAACTTTCGATATTAGGCGCCGAAAGGCTCCTGGGTCATCCAAAATCCGATCTGAACATATGCCCAAGTCCGAAATCATCATACGAACCCATTGGAACCGTCAAATCCCGATTCCGAGGTCGTTTACTCAAAATATTGACTGAAGTCAAACTTGGCCTTGTAGGCCAACCTTAAGGAACCAAGTGTCCGATTTCAACCCGAATCCTTTCAAACTCCGAACTAACCATCTCCTCAAGTCATAAAACAGTAAAGCATGTACGGGAAACCTTATTTAGGGAAACGGGGTTTTAGAAAGCAAAACGACCGATCGAATCGTTACATTAATAAATTATGAAATTTATAGATAAAAAAATCCTTGCTAATTAGTATTAATTTAATTTGACGAGGTTCACATACGAAGGTTCTCTAATACAAAAATGGGAACGTGCGTTATTGATAAAAGTCTACTATCTTCAAGATGAAATGTAAGGTTCTCAACTACAAAAACTGAAACATGCATTGTTAATTCTAGTCTTCTTGAAATGTAATAAAAGTCGTGATTAGTATGAAGTACGTTAGAAACTTGCTAAAACTTACACTTGTAGTTGCTGGGATATCAGTGACCAACCTAGGCCCTAGCAGAGAATCAACTCACTTGTGAAAATTATGTAATTCCAATAATGATTCTTTAAAAAAAAATGAAACACAATTTGTGAAGTACATAATTTTATGTTGGATATTACGGAAAAGGTTTTGAAATATTGTCGAAAGAACACGATTTGTTTTCACATAACAGAAGAAGAATACAGTGGAACAATCCGATCGATCGTTGTCACGATCCAAAATCCAATAAAGATCGTGATGGCGCCAAACATCGCTGTCAGGCAAACCAACTATAAATACTTAAGGTAGTTCTCGTTTTAGTATTTTTGAAACCATAATTTTTCTTCAATATAATAGCAAAAGAAGAGATTTCAAAATAAATAACAATATTTTAACTATGTCATCAATGAATAATCCATAATCGTCCCAGAACCCGGTGTCACTAGAGCATGAGCATCAAGTAGGAAAAACAAATAAAATACAATATATGTCCGAAATACAAATTTGGACATAAAAAAAATGTAAACACTCTGAAAGAGACTCTGCTAGTTGCGGATCGTAGCATAAGATGCAGCTCACCTAAGTCCTCATATCAACCATGCCGCTGCGCCCACAAGGCCGCTAGACATACATGTGCATGTACAACAAGTGTAGTATAAGTACGCAAACAACACGTACCCAGTAAGTATTCAGTCTAATCTCGAAGAAGTAGTGACGAAAGGTCAACTTCGACACTTACTAATGGTCCAACAGTAAAGTACTAATAATATAATTAGTCGTGGATTTTATTGAAAACAACGGCAAACTTAAGGAAATCATGAAGCAAGTAATAGTTCTTTCGATAATAAGGGATTTCCAAAGTTATTTTATTCATTTATCAATTTATTTTAGACCAGGGAGGCAATATCATTATTTATAAATTTTAAGGCAAGCAATACAAGCATGCGCAAATCATGTCGAGTCGTACGAACCGACCCAATATAATATTTAAATTGTGCACGGTCAGAGGGTCGAATGGCGCGAACCATAGATGCATCTATTCACCCCGCTCGCGAATCATTCATGCGACGCGGTCAAATATAAATTTAATCATTTAAATCAAATTCTTTCTTAAATTCTTTTCTTTAAAAGAAAAAGGCAATTCAATTGGAAGCTTTAAATCGTTAGAACTTCTCAACTTAATTCTATTTATCACAGATAGCAAGTATCATCAAATAACAGCGTTCATAAAGCATGGTGTAAACCTAAACTACCCGGACATAACAGGAATAGTAGCTACATACGGACTCTCGTCACTTCGTGCGTACGTAGCCCCCCCACAAATACTCACATTTTAAATCAAATTCACCTATGGGGAAGTTTTCCCCTTACAAGGTTAGAAATGAGACTTACCTTGCTCCGAAGTTCCATAACCGGCTCCCAAGCCATTCAAGCAACTCAAATCGATGCACAACGCCCCATAACTAGTCAATAATTACGCAAACCCATTAATATATGCTTAATTACTCATTTTAATATTATTTGTAACAATTTCTAACCCTGATCGAAAAGTCGATAAAAATCACCCTAGGGTCCACGTGCCCGGATTCCGAATTTTTTTGAAGATAAACATTACCCATAACATCACGAACTCAAATATATAATTATTCTCAATTCCATGCCCAAATTCGTGGTCAAAATCCAAAAATACTAAGTTTTTAGGTTTTCTACCAAAATCCCAAATTTTCACTAATTTCCCATGAATTTCCATGTTAAAATCTATATAATCCAAGTATTTAACTTGCAATAGGTGAGAATCACTTACCTTGACATAGATGATGAAGATAGAGCTCCAAAATCGCCCTTAGGTCGTCTCCCATGGAGGAAATGATATGAAATGAGCCAAACCTATTTTTGCAAACTTATACACTGCCAGGCAAACCTTCTTCGCGTTCGCGGGCCTCTCATCGCATTCGCTAAGAACAAAAATTCTCGAAAGCCATTTTCAAACTCTTCTTAGACAGCCTCTACTATAATGGTCATAACATTTTTTACAAAACTCCAACTGATAAATGGTTTAATGTTATGAAACATAGACTCCAGTATCTATAACTTTCATGTTTTGGTAATCTCTCAAGTCCTTATAGATTCCGAGATATAAACTGCCGAAGTCAGCTCTGTGCAAAAAAACTTTCTTCTTCATCTTCCCGGACAGACTGTAGTGTACCGGCCATAACTCTTTTTTTACAAATCCAAATGCTAAATGGTTTACTTTTCCAAAAACTAGACACAAAGGTCTACAACTTTTGTTTTACATCATCTCCAAATTCTTTATAGATTGTGAGATATGAGCCTCCGAAGTAAGAACTACACAACAAAGATTTCCTTCTTTGCGAATGCGAGATACTCTTCGCGAACGCGAAGAAGAAATTCCGAGAAGCCAAATACTTCTTCGCGAACGCTAGAGGATCCTCGCAAACGCGAAGGACAACACCATATATCAGTAAATCAACCTACAAAGTAGACCAAAATGATCTGATACACACCCGAGGCACCCGGGACCTCGTCCAATCACACCAACCTGTCCTAGAACATGAAATGAACTTGATCGAGTCCTCAAATCACATCAAACAACATCGAAATCATGAATCGCACCCTAATTCAAGCTTAATAAAACTAAGAATTCCAATTTATACATTTGATGCCGAAACCTATCAAATCACCTCCGATTGACCTCAAATTTTGCACACAAATCACATTCGACATTACAGACCTACTCCAACTTTTGAAATCGTAATCCGACCCCGATATCTAAATGTCCACTCCCGATCAAACTTCTCAAAAACCTTCAAATTTCTAACTTTTGACAAACGACTCCGAAATGACCTGCATACCTCCAAATCCACATCCGGACGCGCTCCCAATACCACAATCACCATACGAAGCTATTCCCAGACTCGGAATCCCAAACAGACATCGATAACATTGAAATGCACTTCAAACCAAATTTATGAATTTTATCCAAGATACCAACATCCACAATAGACGTTGGAACGCTCTCGAGTCATCCAAAACCCGATCCGTACATATGCCCAAGTCCGAAATCATCTTACGAACCCGATGGCACCTTCAAATCCCGATTCTGAGGTCGTTTATTCAAAAACCCAACCTTAGTCAATTCTTCCAACTTAAAGCTTCCGAAATGAGAATTCTCTTTCCAAATCAACTCTGAACTTCCGAAATTCCAGTTCCGACAACGCGTACAAGTCACAATACCTGAAGTGAAACTACTCAAGGCCTCAAACCGCTGAACGACGCGCTAGAGCTCAAAACGACCGATCGGGTCGTTACAGTTGCGAAGGAGGATATTTTGGGCTGAGTATTTTGCCTACGCGAACGCAACACAGAGGTCGCGAACGCGGAGAATGAAGAGGACTCAGGGAGCTGGAACCATAAAGCCTTTGCGAACACGGAGTTCAAGCAGCGGCGAAGATGTAGGGCTTGAAGGCATCGCGAACGTGGCCTAGCTAACGCGAACGCAAAGAGGCAATTTGTCACGACCCCAAATCCCTAATCGGCCGTGATGGCACCTATCGTGGAACTAGGCTAGCCAAGAATCACATAATTACATTTTTCTTTGCAAAATTTCCCAAATTATTATCAACATATCATCAAACATATATAAAAATCTGTGAATTTTTAAGCAAAACAATAAAGTTAAACAATCTACACCCATCCCCCAAAATCTGGAGCCTACATGTCACGAGCATCTAAGAAGGATACCAATAATACTATTGTCATAATACAAGTCTCAAAATGAAGTATTAAGTACAAAGTAATGAAAAGGGAAAACAGAGATGTTGCGGACGCTGACAGCTACCTCGAAGTCCCGACTCCAGCTTCGTGCGTAATAATATGGCTAACGCTGGGTACCAACACCTGAATCTGCACACAGAGGTGCAGGGAGTAATGATGAGTACGCTAACTCAGTAGTAATGAAAAATAAAGCAGGTCTTGAGCAGTAAGAAAACACACAGGATCAAATCATCAAGTCACAATAAACAGTCTTTCTTTCCAGCAGAGTATACACTAAATCAGTACGCTTTAAAAGCCAATTTCAGTAAAAACTCTATTGAAAAGGGAAATTTCCAATGAATTCAGTAAAATACCCGAAAAGTATTGGTTTAAGGATGAAATGAATCATAAATAGTCACTCGGGTAAAACCAGTATCATAAACCGCCCCTCAGGCAAAACATCACTCAGAATCGGTCGCTCAACACCTCACAATCACTCAGTATCAGTCGCTCAGCACCTCACAATCACTCATGTCTCCCAATAACTCGTCACTCGGCACTCGCACTCAGTAGGTACATGTGCTCACTGGGGGTGTATAGACTCCGGAGGGGCTCCTACAACCCATGGCACTCAGCCTCTCTCATATAATAACAGTGTAACATGTTGCGGCGTGCAGCCCGATCCAATATCATATCCTCACAAATAAGGCCCTCAGCCCCTCTCAGTCATCATAAATAATGTAACATGATGCGACGCGCAGCCCGATCCATAATATCCTCACAACGTTGTCCCTCGGCCTAACTCAGTCAGAAACCTCTCAAAAGCCGCTCGGGTTATTAGTAAAACGGGGTACTTGACCCAAAATATCATTTTTATATCCCAAAATAGTGTAAATAAGACTGAATTTCTAAAACAGTTCAACATGATATGACTGATTGTAAATCATAAGTCAGTACAGTGAGGAATAACATAAAATAGCCCTCAAGCCTCAAGGGGTCTAAATAGGTCGGCACAAGGCCCCAAACATGGCTTACAACCCAAATATATGAAAGCATAAAAATACGATTCATCATGTGATTTAAAAGAAATTACGCAACTCAATAGTTGCCTCGGGAAGAACCAAGTTCAAATCCCCCATCGGTGCACGCCACCCACTCGTCATCCAGTGTGTGCGTCACTCCAAAAAGTGAGAAGATGCTAAGTCCGGGGTTTCATACCCTCAGGACAAGATTTAAAGTCATTACTTACCTCAAACCACCCCGAAAAGCTACTCTGCAATACTCTTGCCCCTCGAATCGGCTCCCAAAAGCTCCGAGTCTATCAAAATCAGATTTACAACATCAAATATGCTAGGGAGATGAACCCCAATCGAAAACTATCAAAATTACGCAAAATTCCCGAAATTGGCCAAAACCGACCTCCGGGCCCACGTCTCGGAATTCGATAAAAATCACAAAAATAGAATCCTCATTCCCTCACGAGTCTACATATATCAAATTTATCAAAATCCGACCTCAAATACCCAGTCAATCATCCCAAATTTTCCTCCCATTTCCCCCCAATTTCCACTTTGATTCCTCAAATTGCATGATAAAAATCAAGACTAATTCAAGAAATTAATCCAAAAGTGATTGAAAAACACTTACCACAAGAATCCCACTGAAAATATCTTCCAAATCCTCCTTCTCCCGAGCTCTCTAATGAGTTTTTTGAGTTATGGCCTAAAACCCTCGTTTTGAACTTTTAACTTTCTGCCTAGGCAAATTTTCTTCATCGCGATTGCGACACCTGCCACGCGATCGCGAAGCAAATAATAAATTATCCCCTCAATAACTCTACGCGATCGCGGAAGCCTCCACGCGATCGCGAACCTCTGCTCCACTGACCTATGAGATCGCAACCGCACAAACGCGATCGCAAAGACCAATTCCCCTAACTCCTCCCAACTAAAATACCTTATGCGATCGCGATTCTGACCACGCGATCACGAAGCATGCCATTTCACACTACTGCGATCGTGACCCTTTTTCTGCGACCGCAAAGAACAAATCTCTAGTCCACCTTTCTAAGCCTACGCGATCTCGAATTCATCCCTGCGATTGCGTAGAAGGAAAAACTGGAGAACACCAGCAGAAAAATCTACAACTCCCAAACTACCAAACTAAGTCCGTTAACCACCCGAAACACACCCGAGGCCCTCGGGACCTCAATTAAACATACCAACACATCCCATAAACTCATTCAAACTTAGTCGAGCCTTCGAAATACCAAAAACAACACAATAACGTCAAAATCACATCAAATTCAAGCCTGTGAACTTTGAAATTTCTAAATTCTACCAAAGATGCCAAAATCATCCAAAACACCTCCGATTGACCTGAAATTTTGCACACGTATCCAAAATGACATTACAAAGCTGCTCCAACTTCCGGAATTCCATTCCAATCCCGATAGCCTATTTTCCATTGCCGACCAAAAATCGCCAAAAACTAATTTTCGCCAATTCTAGCCTAATTCTACACCGGGCGTCAAAATTACATTCCGAACACACTCCTAAGTCCCAAATAACCTAACGAAGATATCCGAGCCATAAAATTCGCATTCTGAGATCGTTTACCAAGAAGTCAACTCCCAGTTGACTTTTCTAACTATAAGGCTACTTTAAGAGACTAATTGCCACAGTTCTCATTACAACCACTCCGAACCCAAACCACCCGACTCCAACATATCATAAACAACTAAACAATGCATAACAAGGCATAAACAGTAATAACGGTGCAAATTCTACGGAATGACCAACCGGGTCGTTACATTCTCCCCCACTTAAACATACCTTCGTCCACGAACGTGTCTAGAGTTGTTCCAAACACCACCAAAATTTTCGTGTAACCTTCCATGCACATATTCGGGGGTGATCCTACGTCACCCTACCCTATATAGGTCTGATAGCACAACACATATGAAATTTTGAGATCCAATCCTGACCCACACACCTTAGAAGTACATTTCCACCTCTGAATCAATTTACCATATCAGAATCCCACAACTATGAACTGAACAAGTTTGAACACGCTGTATCAAGCCATATCCAACCCAAGGTGAAATTCACATGATATACCGCATGACTCAACCCCCCATAACGATAACTCCTAATCACAATAGCTGCTCAAAACAACCCAACACCGGTACATATTCTCTTATCAAGCAATTCCTTGCTCTAACACTTCCATATACTGCCGATGATGAAAGAACCACGTAGAAACTAGCAACCATTTGTCCGATCAGCATCAATACCATCCAGAGCCATAACTTGTGCAACTTGTGCACTCAATAACCATATACCGAGAGTTCAAATCATAAAATAAAGAATACTCATGCGAGAGGACTATCCTGCCATTAACAATTGCCATCACAACATCATTCTAAAAGCATGACACACATCGTAAAATCAGAACACACGAATCTGACACCAAGGAGCATACCTATACATAACTCCGCTACAATGCGTGATCCCATCCAGACGTTGGTTCACATAAAATACTTCAAGCCACCTGGCTCAAAATCAATAACCGTGCGCCATTCAACATCTAGTACTCAAAGTGCCTTGCCATAACCATGGGGAAATCGGACGATACCATTCCCCACAAACCCAAAAGAACATAACCAACCTGTCTCAATCCTGCAACACCCAATTACTTACCTTACTCAAATCTCGCTATAACGCCCAGATAGAACCGCACCCTATGCACATATAACCAACAATCACAACTCCTCAAAATACCGAAAGGTAACTCATAGATCACTCCAAAACACGAATAAAATCAATGACAAACGAATGGTACATCCCTCAACAATAGCAATTCAAAGTCAACAATTCCGGCTCGGTGCAGAACACATACCCACACGGGCCTACCATTAACTCTAAGTCAACTAAGGTCACTCACAACAGATAGATAACTCTATGAAAGTTCACAATGATTGAATTATGCATATACTAACATCTGACTAGCTTTGCTCGCACCCTCACAGTCCACAACCACAAATTAATCTGGTTATGAAAACTCCGAGTCTCGAAGTCCCTGAAGCTCACCAATTGCCATATCTGATCCTAATTCCACCACTCGAATATATAACATGTCTCTAATACTCAATCATTCCACGAGGGATACCCCCATAATTCCTATGTGTCACCAAGCAACCTTGAAAATCAGCCGTCGTTCCAACAAGAGAGCATCACAATACCGGTGAAGCACCAACTCCACACATTGACCTTTCTGAAATGTATACCCTCATCAAGCCACCCAATTAGTGATATCATCTACCTAGTCATCTGAAACTGCCAATGCTGCCTGGGAAATTTGACCTTCCTTCCAGAACTAACCCGAGATCTCACCTATGCAAATCTCAACTCAATGTACCGCATACGTAATGCCATCCTATAATAAATATGAGAACTTCATGATCCCTTCCGAGCCACAAACAACTATGCACCCAACTAGTCAAGAACTTACATTTAGTCCCATCCAAAAGCAAAAATCACTATACATCACATGCTCCTCACGCCGGTAGAAAATACACATCTCTAACCGTAGTAGAGATCATCCAGAACTATCCGAATTCCATTTGCACAACACCAAACCGTCAGGACTGAATCTTTCTAACTCAACCAAGCTACGCAGGTCACCAAAACCCAAGAACATTGCCAAGAACCACCTGTAAAAACTCATTACCTCATAAGCACCCAAAGAACTAATCATATCCCTTACCATGCCGATCCGACCTTCTACCAAGTTGTCCTATTTATCCAAGTTCCTTCTGAACTATCTTCGAATTAGTACTTCTCCTTGCCATAATACCTCAATCCTCAACCCAGACTTACCACACGAGACCCCATCATATAACCATACCGTCTAAGGCTCATAAGTTGTTGAATACTCTCTCAAATATCCCCAAAGCACCACATTAGAAATACTTACCCTGAAGAGACTTTCTGCGAATTTAAAGTCATTACCTTCTCTTTCCTGATACTGATGTGTAAAATCCATGATAAGGTAGAAATGCCACAAGTCTTGACACCCTCTAACTTAAATCTCAGTTCCTAGCCAAACATACATATTGAAGATTCCCAGTAGTTACGTATAAACTAGATTCCATCAGAACCATTCTCGAGAATCTTCCACTCTACGCAAATCTCAATTACAATGACCAAGTAACCAGAACGACCTGACCCCGCTTGCGAACCACATACTAAGAAAGCAATCCACACAATTGAAGCAACAAACAACTCATACATTGCACACACTACACTTTCAAGTACAACTCAATCATTCAATAAATTCCATTATCCGTAAGGTACATTACAACTTGTATCGAAGAATTTCACATAACTCGAGTCATTCCCAGACTCCACCTCTACATATCATATCTGGTTCACCAATATACCTCAATCCTACCACTACAACACATAATCGTGCAATCAACTTATCATTAACGGACTACCCCACTTGGCTCAAAGCCAAAGATCAAGACAAACACTAACTCACAATGCTCATACGCTATCACTCCCACCATACTGTGGTGAGATTCAACTAAATCCTCCATAAGCTCATATAACTCAAACCATCTAACCCTCAAATCGTATGCAAATCTTGCATTAACCATTGTAATGGTCATGCCAACTCCCACAAGCGATCTAAACTCAAATTACAACATACATGATTTACTAGTAGAAGTGAACTTACTACAGATCAACATAAGGATCACACACCTCAAGATAACCCGCAGAAGATACCTCTGCCTGCTTAGCCTCCAAAATGATATCTCGCCATACACTTCCAAAAATCATAGCTATCACGCAATCACTATACCTTCATGCATTAAAACACAACCAATGTCTATCCTCGTGGCATCCATATATGCGGTATAAGAACCTAAGCTGATGGAAATACTAACACTGGAGTTGTGGTCAAGGAAATCTTGAGCTTCTAGAAGCTCTACTCACACTCGTTCGACCACCTGAATACCCTCACTGGACACCACGTGCGCCAAGAATGCTACTGAACTGAGCCAAAAATTCACACTTGGAGAACTTCTCACAAAACTTCTCCTCCCTATATCCTTGTAATACCATCATCAAATGCTGAGTATGCTACCCCTGGCTACGAGAGTACGACAGGATTCCATCCATAAATACAATAACAAAGGGGTGTTAATATGGATGGAATATACCATTAATCATATACATGAACGTTGTTAGGGCATTGGTCGGCCCGAAAGGCATCACCAGGAACTCAGAACACAACATGAAAATCTGCTTCACTCCTCAACTAAACTATACGAGAGGTCCTTCAATACTCATAACTCGAAGCCATATTCTAACTCAATACACAATTCAAATACTCAATGGTTCTTGCCACATCTCCCGCCAATTCATTTTGTCACAATCAAACAACCTGAACACATCAACCATCAGATCACACTCACCATGTAGTCACATAGCCACAAAGTTCCATCAATAAGGACACTAAAAGACATATAAGTTCCCAAATGCGTGCAGACAAAATCTCAGCACTCAAGTCATAGATAGAATCCAGCCTCAAGTCCTCCAGACTGGCCCATTATCAACATGCTAAAAGTCACATCTCATCCATGGAACTCACAAGTCGTCGATGTACAGTTGATACCAAGCGATCACGTGTGCATTCAAATGCATGAAAGGAATTCAAGGAGTTACACTTTTGGCTGAATCAAATGGATTCACACGACAAGAATTCAAGAATCTGGGATGTTTCCTAAGGGTTCTGTAGTATCTCGAAGATAAGTACAAACATCTCTGTACTGATCCGCAAGACTCTACTAAACCTTCTCATGACCATTGAGTTCTATGTAACCGGGCTCTGATACCAACTTGTCACGATCCCAAATCCCTAACCGGTCGTGATGGCACCTATCATGGAACTAGACTAGCCAACAATCACATAATTACATTTTTCTTTTCAAAATTTCCCAAATCATTATCAACATATCATCAAACATATATATAAATCTGTGAATTTTTAAGCAAAACAACAAAGCTAAACAGTCTATACCCATCCCCCAAGATCTGGAGCCAACAGGTCACGAGCATCTAAGAAGGATACCAATAATACTATTGTCATAATACAAGTCTCAGAACGACGTACTAAGTAAGGAAAAGGGAAAACAGAGATGCTGCCGACGCTGACAGCTACCTCGAAGTCCCGACTCCAGCTCCGTGCGTAATAATATGGCTAACGCTCGGTACCAACACCTGAATCTTCACACAGAGGTGCAGGGAGTAATGATGAGCACGCCAACTCAGTAGTAATGAAAATAAATCAGGTCTTGACCAGTAAGAAAACACACAGGATTAAATCATCAAGACACAATAAACAGTCTTTCTTTCTAGTAGAGTATACACTAAATCAGTACACTTTAAAAGCCAATTTCAGTAAAAACTCTATTGAAAAGGGAAATTTCCAATGAATTCAGTAAAATTCCCGAAAAGTATTGGTTTAAGGATGAAATGAATCATAAATAGTCACTCAGGTAAAACCAGTATCATAAACCGCCCCTCGGGCAAAACATCACTTAGAATCGGTCTCTCAACACCTCACAATCACTTACTATCAGTCACTTAGCACCTCACAATCACTCGTGCCTCTCAATCACTCGTCACTCGCACTCAGTAGGTACCTGCGCTCACTGGGGGTGTACAGACTCCGGAGGGGCTCCTACAGCCCAAGCGCTATAACAAGCCAAATCATGACATCAATCACTAGTCCCGTCTGCTCTGACATCGGAATAATCATTATAATACGATGATAGCACCCGATTAGGAAGAAATTCCCTGCTCTCCTCTTATCAATGATCTATCTAGAGCTACCCTGGCACTCGGCCTCTCTCGTATAATAACAGTGTAACATGCTGCGGCATGCAGCCCGATCCAATATCATATCCTCACAAACCAGGCCCTCAGCCTCACTCAGTCATCATAAACAATGTAACATGTTGCGGCGCGCAACCCGATCCATAATATCCTCACAACATTGACCCTCAGCCTCACTCAGTCAGAAACCTCTCAAAAGCCGCTCGGGATATTAGTAAAATGGGGTACTCGACCCAAAATATCATTTTTATATCCCAAAATAGTGTAAATAAGAATGAATTTCTAAAACAGTTCAACATGATATGACTGAGTGTAAATCACAAGTCAGTACAATGAGGAATAACAGAAAATAGCCCTCAAGGGGTCTAAACAAGTCGGCACAAGGCCCCAAACATGGCTTACAACCCAAATATATCAAAGCATAAAAATACGATTTATCATGTGATTTAAAAGCAATTACGCAACTCAATAGTTGCCTCGGGAAGAACCAAGTTCAAATCCCCCATCGGTGCACGCCACCCACTTGTCATCCGTATGTGCGTCACTCCAAAACAGTGAGAAGATGCTAAGTCCGGGGTTTCATACCCTCAGGACAAGATTTAAAGCCATTACTTACCTCAAACCATCCTGAAAAGCTACTCTGTAATACTCTTGCCCCTCGAATCAGCTCCCAAAAGCTCCGAGTCTATCAAAATCAGATTTACAACATCAAAATATGCTAGGGAGATGAACCCCAATCGAAAACTATCAAAGTTAGGCACAATTCCCGAAATTGGCCAAACCCGGCCCCCGGGCCCACGTCTCGAAATTCGATAAAAATAACAAAACTAGAATCCTCATTCCCTCACGAGTCTACCCATATAATTTACCAAAATCCGACCTCAAATACCCATTCAAATCATCAAAAGAAATTCCCAATTTTTTCTCCCATTTTCCCCTATTTTCCACTTTGATTCATCAAATTACATGATAAAAATCAAGACTAATTCCTGAAATTAATCCAAAAGTGATTGAAGAACACTTACCACAAGAATCCCACTGAAAATCTCTTCCAAATCCTCCTTCTCCCGAGCTCTCTAATGAGTTTTTGAGTTATGGCCTAAAACCCTCGTTTTGAACTTTTAACTTTCTGCCCAAGAAAATTTTCTTCATCGCAATCGCGACACCTGCCACGCGATCGCGAAGCACATAATAAATCATCCCCTCAATAACTCTACGTGATCGTGGAAGCCTCCACACGATCGTGAACCTCCGCTCCACTGACCTATGCGATCGCAGCCACACAAACGCAATCGCGAAGACCAATTCCCCTAACTCCTCCCAGCTCAAATACCTTATGCGATCGCGACTCTGGCCACGCGATCGCGAAGCATGCCATTCCACACTTCTGCGATCGCGATCCTTTTTCTGCGATCGCGAAGAACAAATCTCCAGCCCACCTTGCTAAGCCTACATGATCGCGAACTCATCCCTGCAATCGCGTAGAAGGAAAAACTGGAGAACACCAACAGAAAAATCTGCAACTCCCAAACTACCAAACTAGGTCCGTTAACCACCCGAAACACACCCGAGGCCCTCGGGACCTCAACCAAACATACCAACACATCCCATAACCTCATTAGAACTTAGTCGAGCCTTCCAAACACCGAAAACAACACAAAAACATCAAAATCACATCAAATTCAAGCCTATGAACTTTGAAATTTCTAAATTCTACCAAAGATGCCGAAATCATCCAAAACACCTCCAATTGACCTGAAATTTTGCACACATATCCAAAATGACATTAAGAAGTTGATCCAACTTCCAGAATTCCATTCCAACCCCGATAGCCTATTTTCCACTGCCGACCGGAAATCGTAAAAACCCAACTTTCGCCAATTCAAGCCTAATTCTACATCGGACGTAAAAATTACAGTCCGAACACTCTCCTAAGTCCCGAATCACCTAACGAAGCTATCCGAGCCATAAAATCTGCATTTCGAGATCATTTACCAAGAATTCAACTCCTAGTTAACTTTTCTAACTATAAGGCTACTTTAAGAGACTAATTGTCACAGTTCTCATTACAACCACTTCGAACTCGAACCACCCGACTCCAACACATCATAAACAACTAAACAATGCGTAACAAGGCAGAAAAAAGAATAACTATGCAAATTCTACGGAACGACCGACCGGGTCGCTACACAATTGCATTTTTGGCCTTCGCGATCGCGATAGTCTTACCGTGATCGCGAAAAAGGGTCGTCTGGGCTGTGTATAAGTTTCAAGAAAAAGGGGTTGGGCTCATTTTATCTCATTTTCTCCATGGGAACCGACCTAGGAGCGATTTTTGGAGCACCATTTTCATCGTCAATCACGAGGTAAGTGATTTCTTCTACTTGTGAGTTAAATACAAGGTTTATATATGGATTTAGACATAAAAATATGTAGAAATTTCGAGTTTTGGTAGAAAATCTTGAAATTAGTATTTTTGGATTTTGATCACGAATTTGGGCATGGAATTGGAAATAAATTATATATTTGAGTTCGTGGGGTTATGGGTAATGTTTATCTTCGAAATTTTTTGGAATACGGACACGTAGGCCCGAGGGTGATTTTTATCAACTTTTCGAGCGGAGTTGGAAATTATTGTAGATTGGATTATAATGAGTATTCGAGTATATATATTTATGAATTTGCACATTTATTGACTAGTTTTGGATCAATGGGCATCAGTTTGAGTTGTTGGACAAGCTTTGGAGCCGATTATGGAATTTCGAAGCGAGGTAAGTCTCTTTTCTAACCTTGTAAGAGGGAATTAACCCCATTGATGAATTGGTTAATATGTGCTTCTATTTGTGAAGGCTACATACGCACGAGGTGACAAGAGTCCGTATGTAGCAACTAATTATGCTTATGTCCGGGTAGTCTAGGACCCAAATCATGTTATACTTATGATGTTTGCACCCTACATGTTAATTTACTTGCTTAAATCATATTGAAACTTGACAAAGGAATTGTAACAGGTTAAACTTCATTTAATTGACTGTTAATGAGAATTGGTAATTTCTTGAATATTTGCCCCTTACTAAATCTTGAATTGGTTGTTTTAATGTATTTTCTCTTTTTGTGGAGCGGGCCAAACGCCTCGGTAGCAAATAGATGCATCTATGGTTCGTACCGTTCAACCCTCGACACTGCACCATTTATATATTTTATGTTGGATCAGGCTGTACGACCTCGACATGATTTGCGCTTGATAAATCTTTGGAATTATAATAATTGATACAACTTCATTCACTTGAGATATAAATTGTTAAATGACGAAAATAAATTTGAAAATTTTCCTATTAATAAAAGAATTGTTTACTTACTTCTTGTTATTGAGTTTACATTATATTTCATACAATCCATGCTTGTGTATAATATCGGTATTTTATTGTTAGCCCATGGTAAATGTCGGAGTCGACCCCTCGTCACTACTTCTTCGAGGTCGAAATGGATACTTATTGGGTACGCGTTGATTATGTACTCATACTATACTTGTTGCACATTTTTTGTGCAGGTGTATATATGTCTAGTGGCCTTGTGGGCGCAGAGACGTGGTTATTGCGGGGACTTAGGTGAGTTGCATTCCATGTTACGAGTCCGCAACACACACGGAGTCTCCATCCGAGTTATTTACACACTCCTGTCTAATTGTATCTCAGACAGATGTAGTATTTTACTGTATTTCCTAGTTGATGCTCATACATTCGTGACACCGGGTTTTGGGGGTGCATTTGGGTTATTCAGTATTGAAATTGTAAAAATATTATAATTTACTCTGTAACTTCTATATCTTACTATTTAATTGAAGGAAATTATAATTTCAAAATACTAAAAGGAGTAATTAAGTTAATCAATTATTGTTGTCTTGCCTGACAACGGTGTTAGGTGCCATCACGACCTTTAATAGATTTTGGGTTGTGACAACATGGTATTAGAGCACTAGGTTCACTTAGGTCTCACGAGTCATGGGCAAGTCTAGTAGAGCCTTACAGATTGATATGGAGACGCATGTACTTATCTTCGAGAGGCTATAGGGCTGTTAGGAGCACTTCCCTTCTTGATTCATCATCATGCAATTTGATTCCTTTGAGGCGTATGCCTTGATTTCCTTCCTACTCAATCTTATGCACCGTGAAATGCTTGTTATAAATTGGGAATCGAGGAATTTTAATGGTACTACAGATGCGGGGCAGGATGTTTCTCCCAACGCATTCGAGCAAGTTATTTTCGTCTTCTTGCGGAAGGGTGTTCCGTCATTTCGGCTCAGTAGCTATATTTCTAATGGTTTTGAGGCTATGCACATGTTGCCATGATGTTTGTAAGTTGTTATCGCACAATAATGAATTAATGGTAGGATGCTTGCCTATGTGTTAGGGCAGTGAATGACTTGAGAGGAGGTTTTTCTCAGTGCGTGATTCAGAGGTTTAACATTTTATTTCCAGCGGAGGAAAGACAATCGGACTATGAATGTTCAAGGTTGGGTTGATGGAGAAACGAGACTTAGTATTTTCGAGCATGGTGGAATTTTCATCTGTAATGTGGCATCGTTGTCCTTGTTGAAGGTGTTAAGTTCGTTGGTGTTATGGTCTTCTTCAATTCGCCTTCGGGGCAGGGTATTGTGAAATGGTGCCGGGGAAGCGACTGTTAGAGATCGCGGTGTGCAGTGGTTCAGAATCGAATTGGTGTTCCTAATGTTGACGGCTCGAGGAAGATGATATTTGGAGAGGTCTAGAGTTCACAACAATCTATTGGTTCAAGTACTACAGAGATGGATTTTATTCAAGGCAACACCTGAGCATTAATGATGAAGGACATGTGGGAGGCATCTTGCGGTGGTTAAATTTTTAGAAGGCCAAGTGTGAGAAACATAAGTCGAGTAGTTGCTTAAAAGAGAGGGTTTGACCAAAGTGGGAGAGTTGCAGAGTAGCACATGTGTTATGTGGTAAGACAACTACATGCCTTGAGGAAGGTTTAGCGTGATTTGGAATTCATGGTGGACGGTGACTAGGTCTACTAGCTTAATTTGGAAAATTGGCTACTATACTGAGGAAGATTGGATACCACATAAAGGAGTTGCTTGATATGAAGAGGGATGCAACATGACTTTGGATTAGAATGTATTGTCGCACCTTTAGTTTGTCAATGAGGAGTGAACAGACTTGTATAGCTGGTGAATGAGCACGGGCTCAAGATGGTTTACTGATTTCGTGGTGTTGACGTAGCCTCTACGAAGAATTCTACTAGCTATCCAGTAAGAGGTCGAATATGTGAATGTGGCTAGTGATTCAGAATGTTCATGAGATGCTTAACGAGAGGATTTCGAGAAATTTGGCGGGTCAATTATGCATGATCATGTCAATAAGGAAGGAGGAATCTTGGTGGGTTCCGGGGTTATGTAATTGTAGCTTCAAGCTAAGTGGGAGAGCCCCACCGTCTACGATTGGATTGCATGGTTGACTACATGCGAGGTTTCTGGTTATCGGCATATTGGTAGATTATTACGACTAAGGAAAGAAAAAATCAGTGGTAAGTGAGCAAAGGATTTGGGGAATGTGTGTTATATTTGGCCTTATCGATTCATGTTAAGGCTTTGGGAAGACTCAGAGTTTATGCTTCGTGTAGATTTGATGTACAAGGAAAATGATTCAGCCGGGAGTAGAGCCTTGGAATAGAGTATATTCGGACCAAGTCGGAGTGGGTGACACTCAACAACGGTCCTAGTGAATTCTAAATTTAAAGTGCGGTGCCTAAGGATTTCGAGTCCGTAGTATGGTTAAGTATCGAGCATTGCAGCAGATTACGAGAAGGGGATTGGAGTGTTCTATGTTATCTTCGGTCTACGGTGTAACATTTGAGGAATTGGAGATAGTATCTTCGGATTCATAGAGCAATTATCATAATAGGTGTACCAGTTGAAGATGCAAATGTGCGCATAAGGAGGGTATGAAATGGTTCGTGGGTTTTGAGATGAGATGGTCTCGTGAAATGGGGTCACTCGGGATTAGTGCGGATTGAGTTCGATATATTTTGAATGGAGCTATTGTTATTTCTAAGGAAAGTCCAGCGTAAATCAGAAGAAGTTGGTTCGGTTAGCAATGGTTGGATCGACATGGTAGTGGAAATGATAAGTTCCTTTAGCGTGTTAAATTATGCAGGTGATTTGTGGCGGTATGTGTGAGGCTTGACGACCGCCGTAATTGGTTTTTATTTTGATGCATTCGAGTATTATGGCATGCTATGTGTAGATGGATCCCAGAAGAGTTAGGGTGGCTTAGACCACTACTTGAGGTTTGTATTTTCTGCGATAATGGGATTTCAGTCACGTGTTGCAACGATTCTCCTAAAATGAGTAAGTGAAAGGTTTCTATATAATGGGGTGTTTATTCTATTAGTAGTTCAGGAGTTATGATGGAATTATTGTACCCTCCCGTATCAGCATGATAGGCGTAGTGAGCAACATGGGAATTGGAAACTGAGGATCAAGGTTGTGGTTCAAAGTTGACAAGAATGTCGCGGGCTCGGATGAGCAGCAAATGATTCAGATGGTTAGAGTAAGCTGGTATTGTCTTTAGCGTCATCTGAGATCGGTGTCATGTGTAAGAGGTTTGTGCACTGATTTGCAGATTATTGATTTTCTTTACAACATTAGTGTGGCCGGTGGTATGGATGTTCAGACTTGTTGCCTGGTGCGGAAGGTCGTGAGAGCGTATCCCACGGGAAGATTGAATAAGTGTGACATGTTGTCACTTGATTGATTAAATATTGAAATTGAGTATGGAGATTTTGGTACTATCGCTAATGTGAGAGTTTAGGCCTGAAAGGAGCTCTATTCAGTTGGTTTTGAATTGTGGAAATTTGTTTCGGATTCGACGGATGTTCGTGTGTGTCATGGGGAAAAAAGGTCATTGTGGATCCTTAAGAGGTTATTTGCCAAAGCATGGTATGATCAGAATCAGTTTGAGGTCCGTTGAGGGGTCTAAATGTGGATGTGTACTCTACACCAGCCTGGGTGTGTTCATTCAGCATAGCATTCCTTATGGAAGAGCATTCGTGCGTTGAATGCCAATTTTGTCGTCAGTTATTTCGTGTAATACTCTATTGTGCCCGGTTGGTTGTTAGACGACTTGATTATTTGCACATGTGTTGAGGTCTCGCGTAGAAATGGTGTTATGTGATAAGGATGGCTCTCGAGATGCATATCATATATCTCACCTTAGTTGTGCTTGAGTTTTGTAGCGTATGACGCTACCCGTCTCCCCAGGATTTGTATTATGCACTTGGCGTGCTTTTGGTTGATACTCGGGCATTTCGTGAGTATGAGTGATACAACTCGAGATGTGTTTTCTTTAGATTATTATGTGTGGATCGGGTGGCACGCCGCCATGGGTATCATGGTTTTGTTTCTCACTTTCTGGGGAAGGTTCATAACATCCTTTCAGTTGTTTAATTAGTTATGTGGGTTGAGTAGTTCTTTCCAACGTTCATTTCCTTATGTATCACATTCGGGTTTGTAGGTTGTTGGCACATTGTGGCTTTATACGAGACTTTTGGCAGTGTCTGAGGTGGCTTGTTGCCTGAGAAACTTGTACTGGGGGAGACAAGGTTATTGGACCTAGCATCAGTGCGATCCGAATTATATGAAACATATTAAAGAGCAAATATAGTTATTTGGTTCATAATGGGGTACATACTCGATGATTTGTTGACTCGACAGTTGGTTATGAATTTCGACACATCTCTTCCGTCGTGGAAACATTGCAAGAGTTGGAACATGACTGATATGTGTCATGAGGTGTGTTGTGGGCATCAGATTCGTGGAATTTCGTTTATTGTTGTCAGAGGATGTTATTATGGTCATGAGAATTATGCGGTGCATGGTGTCAATTCGGTAAAGGTATGCAATCATGTTTTGGTACAGAGTGTAGTGACTGATGCGATATGTTGAAAGCAGGCCCGGTGGAGAATTCGAATGTTGGAATTTGGCTCTAAGGCTTATTTGACTAAATAAAAGGGATGATCTTCAGATTGGCTTAAGTTGATGTGCTCAAGTGGGTTGTGGTAGCACGGGTAGGTGCACGAGGTGTTGATCAGCGATTTCGGCAAATTCCGGAGCAGTTCTTAGCACATTCGAGGACGAACATATGTTTAAGTGGGAGAGAATGTAACGACCCGAGCCCTAGCGCGTCGTTTGGAGGTTTGAGGCCTTGAGTAGCTTCACCTAAGGTATTATGACTTGTACGTGTGGTTGCAATTGAATTCGGAAATTTCAGAGTTAATTTGGAAAGAAAATTCTAATTTCGGAAGCTTTAAGTTGGCGGAATCGAGTAAGGTTTGATTTTTGAGTAAACTACCTCGGAATCGAGATTTGAAGGTTCCAACGGGTTCGTATGGTGATTTTGGACTTGGGCGTATGCCCGGATCGGGGTTTGGATGACCCGGGAGCGTTCTGACGCCTATTTTGGAAAACTAGCATTTAGAAAAGATTTCTTGAATTCGGGTTGAAGTGTATTTCAATGTTATCGATGTTCGTTTGGGATTCCGAGCTTGGGAATAACTTCGTACGGTGATTCTGGTCTTAGGAACGCGTCCGGATGTGGAATTGGAGGTCCGTAGGTTATTTCGGGGTCATTTGGTGAAAGTTGGAAATTTGAAGGTTTTTGGAAAGTTTGACCGGAGTGGACTTTTAGATATCGACGTAGGATTCCAATACCGGAAGTTGGAGTAGGTCCGAAATGTCAAATGTGACGTGTGTGCAGAATTTGAGGTCATATGAACGTGATTTGATAGGTTTCAACGTCAAATGTAGAAGTTTGAAGTTATAAAGATCATTAAGCTCGAATTGGGGTGCGATTCTTGATTTAGATGTTATTTGATGTGATTTGAGGCCTCGATAAAGTTTGTATTATGTTATGGGGTGGGTTGGTGTGATTGGATGGGGCCCCGGGTGTGTTTCAGGTGGTTTCGGACCAAATGAGGCTAAGTAGTTAATGCTAGTGATGGTGTATCGTTTCCTCCTTCGTGATTGCGATGGGTCTACCGCGATTGCGAAGAAGGATATTTTGGGTTGAGGATTTTGCCTATGCGAATGCGATACAGGGGTGACAAACGCGGAGAAAGAAGAGGACTGGGGGAGCTGGAACCATTAAGACTTCACGAACGCAAAGCAGTAGGGCTTGAAGGCATCGCGAACAGTGCCTAGTTGACGCGAACGCGAAGAGGTAGTGCATTTTTGGCCTTCGCGATCGCGATGGTCTTACCACGATAGCGAAGATGGGTCTTCTGGGTTGTGTATAAGTTGCAAGAAAACGGGTTTTGGCTCATTTTATTTCTCCATAGGAGCGGACCTAGGAGCAATTTTGGAGGACCTTTTTCATCGTCAATCATGAGGTAAGTGATGTCTTCTACTTGTGAGTTAAATACAAGGTTTATATATGGATTTAGACACGAAAATTTGTAGAAATTTGGGATTTTGGTAAAAACCCTAGAAATTGGTATTTTTGGATTTTGACCACGAATTTGGATATGGAATTGGGAATAAATTATATATTTGAGTTCGTGGGCTTATAGGTAATGTTTATCTTCGAATTTTTTTGGAATCCGAGCACATGGGCCCGAGGGTGATTTTTATCAACTTTTCAAGCGGAGTTGGAAATTATTGTAGATTGGATTATAATGAGTATTAGAGTATATATTTATGGATTTTCACATTTATTGACTAGTTATGGAGCGACGGGCATCAGTTTGAGTTGTTCGACAGGCTTTGGAGCCGGTTATGGAATTTCGGAGCGAGGTAAGTCTTTTTTCTAACTTTGTAAGAGGGAATTAACCCCATAGGTGAATTGGCTAATATGTGCTTCTATTTGTGGGAGCTACGTACGCACGAGGTGACAAGAGTCCATACGTAGCTACTAATTATGCTTATGTTCGGATAGTTTAGGACAAAAATCACGTTATAGGACGTCGTGTCTTGAAGTTTAGGCGAAATTGACTAATCTTTGAATACATATAAATTATGAATATGTTTTAAACAACATGATTAAAAGTGGCTACGTGGTGTCATTTCCACGTTACATAGCTTCTTATTATACGATATTAGGAGGGCTTGCCAATTCATATTCACACCATCACTTATTAAACTCTTTTTAACTTCAAAATTTGATAAAAATAATTGTTTGTATTAGGAACTATTTTTGTTAAAAGATTTCATTTAAGTATTGACAATGCTACTAGTATCATTTAAGTTAGGTGACCGATTGAGATAACAATTCAAAAGCAAGGATGTCAATGGATATTTAAAAACCGACTAAATCGATCGAACCGTACCGTACCAAATCGATTTTTATGTTTCTTTTAATAAAACCTTAAGTTATTATATAAATTTATAATCGTACCAATAATTAGAGTAGATTTTTATTGTATGAAAATAAATCGAAAAAATATCGAATCGTACCGAATAAATTTACATGCAAAAGTTATATTTATATATAAGTTTAAAAATAAAAAAGCATTAATTTTGTTTGGGCATTGGAATTATAAAAATGGTTAAAAGCCAATGAGTAATTAAACTCAAAATCCTAATTCCCAAAACTATCATGTTACTCCTATTGAAACTAAATTATTTTCAGCATATTCGCTAGCAAGACACAAAATATTCTAGCGATTATGAGTAGCAAACTATAATGTATTGAATATGTTTCCTTTCGTGTGATTTAAATTAAGGGATTTTTTCATTCCTATACACTATCTGAAACTTTATTACCCTTAATGTCCATGTGTTAGCTAATTACCCGGCATAAAAAATTTATGTTTACAAAATATATACAATCCACCTTAAAAGGCTCCCAAATTCATTATTTGTGCATTCAATCAAGGGATTTCGTTGCATCCTTTTCCTTTTTTTTCTCTCTCTTCATTTCTTTCCTTATTTTTCTCCTATCATCGGCAGTGCCTTCAATCATCCCAAAGATTTGAATTCGAATTGGGGTTTTCAAAAAACAAATGAAAAAGTTTATGTTAAAAGTTTTGACAGAACGAAATTATTTATGTCGTGAAGTAGCACGAACAACAACGGAAAAGATTCAGTGGCCTACTTAATGAGCAAACTGGAATCAAAAAGGGATCCTTTTCTTAGTGGGAGTCTCTTCTATACAATAAGTTTTTGGTATATTTGGTATCTGATTTACACATAGTAAAAATTAATTTCATACAACCAATTATATATTATACAACTTATCTACACTTTCATACATTATTTCTATCAGTTATATACAACTACAATAACATACAACTTAAATACATATTTTATAATACGTCTTTTGTATATTTTGTATCTGATTTATACACAGTAAAAACAAATTTCATACAACTAATTATATATTCAACTTATCTACAATTTTCATATATTATTTCTACTCAATTATATACAACTACAATATCATACAACTTAAATATAATTTTTATATAATATTGTTCAACTTTCATACAATAGTTATATATATATATATATATATAAACAACAAAATATAATTTTTCTACAATTTTACTATAATTTCGTCAATATAATGTATATCATGTCGTCTTCTTCTTATTCGAGTTTCAATCTAAAATTACCAAAAACAAGTCTAATTTTCACCAAAACACCCTTAAAATTAAGATATAAACTCTTTCCAAATTGTTTGTAACAATACCCATCCAAACAAATAATGCTATTTGAAAACCCAAATTCGAATTCAAAAGTTTCAATTTTTTTTTTAATGACTGTCAATAATGGAATTGATGCTCTCTTCTTCCTTTGCTTTTTACTTAAATTAGGGATTGAGAGATACATATATACCTAAAGAAAATTCCAATTTGTTGTAACACACTGTTTTTTTGAAAACCCCAATTGGAATTCAAATCTTCAAAGGTGGATTGTATATCTTCCATTTCTTGGATTGTATATCCCAAAGATTAGTTTTCTATAAAGCTGATTCGAACTGAGTGACAGAAAAAACGTTCAGAGT
>ML260757.1:50013-72672 GCA_005239495.1 Nicotiana undulata | reverse complement strand
TTGTTGATTACATGTCTATATACTTGATGTATTTTCTCACATGATTTATTGCTCGGCGTGTACCTTACTTTATTATGTACTGGACTTTAGTGGGTATATATTCTACCTCTCGTCACTACTCTTTACGAGTTTAGACGGGATACTCACTAGGTACATATTTGTTTATATGTACTCATGCTGCACTTTCTTTTCTTTTTCTGCACTTGATGGTGCAGGTCTTGAGGCTGGTCCGTCTGGTCGTCCGTCTTCTGATAGATACTGATTGCAGTGTCACTCCATACGGTGAGCTGTCTTCTTGGCGTCATCCTCACAGCACCCCTGGAGCCTTCTAGTTTTATTTTGCTCAGTCTTTTGTCCCAGACTGAGGCTTTTATATTCATGTATATATATTTCAGTTGTGGTATCTATTTAGCCGCCCGTTGACACTGTGACACTAGTCCTGGCACACACTTGGTGTAGTTATGTTGGGTTTCGGGGTTGTATATATTTTGCCTAGTTGTGGTTCAGCTTGTATCTACGGCCTTACCCCATATCGCTTCTATATTACGCATTATATTTGTTATAAATTGTAAATAACTAGAATATCGAGTTCTGGGGTAGTAACTCCGGGGGATTTATATGTTGGCTTGCCTAACCTCGCCGTTAGGTGCCATCACGACCTGAACCAGGTTTTGGGTCGTGACATCTAGATGGAAAAGTTCTAATCGTGCCTTGACTAATATAAGTGCTAAAGTTCCTGCAAAGGTTTTAAGGTACTTTCCCTTGAAGCCTAGGCTTCAGAGGATATTCATGTGTCCTAAAACAACTATTGCAATGAGATGGCATGCTAATGAACGACCTAATGATGTGAATTTGAGGCATCCTGCTGATGGAGAAGCTTGGAAGGATTTTGATTCTCTATATCCCGACTTCTTCAAAGATCCACGTAATGTTAGGTTGGGTCTTTCAAGTGATGGTTTCAACCCGTTTCGAACCATGAGCATTTCTCATAGCACGTGGCATGTCATGTTAATGAACTACAATTTATCGCCATGGATTTGCATGAAGCCACAATATATCATGTTGTCAATGATCATTCCAGGTCCCTCATCTCCAAGAAATGATATAGATGTGTATTTACAACCACTTATTGCAGAATTGAAGGAACTATGGGAAACTGGGATAAAAACATATGATGCTGAGACAAAGCAAACATTTCAAATGCGTGCAACCTTGTTGTGGACAGTTAGTGATTTTCCAGCATTAGCTATGCTTTCAGGATGGAGAACCAAGGGGAGGTTGGAATGCCCCACTTGTAATTATGACACATGCTCTCTATATCTCAAACACAGTCATAAGATGTGTGATATGGGCCATCGAAGATTTTTGCCTCATAATCATCCTTTGCGGAAAGATAAGAAGTCATTTGATGGTAATGAGGAACATAGACCTGCATCTACTCCTTTTGTCGGGTGTAGAAGTGTTTCAAGAGCTGCTTGAATTCAACAATGTTTTTGGAAAGGGCAAAAAGAAAAGACCTAGGGATAACAAGGGTCCGTGGAAAAAAAGATCTATTTTTTTTTGAATTGCCATATTGGGCGCATAACAAGTTGAGGCACAATCTTGATGTGATGCACATCGAGAAGAATATATGTGAAAGTTTTCTTGGGACTTTATTGGAAATGGAAAAAAGTCAAAGGATCATGTAAATGCTCGCTATGACTTACAAGAAATGGGGATACGAAAGGAGTTACAACCGAAGATAATGATGGAACAATGAGTTTGGCTAAAGCTTGTTTCTACATGAAACCAAAAGAGAAAAGTTTATTTTGTACCGTCATAAAAAATTCCAAGTTACCAAAAGGTTGTGCTTCAAATATTTCAGAACGCGTGCAAGTGAAGGAGATGAAAATATCAGGGTACAAGAGTCATGATGCTCATTTTTTAATGCATTACTTGTTCCAGGTTGCTGTTAGAAAGACGTTGCCCAAGAGTGTTTCATTGGCTTTGATTAGGTTGGGTAAATTTTTTAGAGCCATATGTAGTAAGTTCATAAGGCGAAGAGATCTTGAAAAAATGAACTCTGAAATTGTTGAAATAAATTGTGAGCTTGAAAAGATTTTTCATCCAACATTTTTCGATATAATGCCACATTTGCCTATTCATTTGGTGAATGAAATTAAGCTTGGGGGTCCAGTTCATCTTCGTTGGATGTATCCCATTGAGAGGAACCTATGTAAATACAAGGCATTTGTTCGTAATCGATCTTGTCCAGAAGCATCAATAGCAGAGGGATTTTTGGCTGAAGAGTGTTTGATTTTTTGTTCAAGATACCTACATGACAGCGTGAAGACAAGATTCAGTAGATACCCAATTGTAGATGATTAGTGCCCTAAAAATTTGTCATCCATATTCCCTGTTATAGGACATCCAATTGGAAGTAAGAAGAAAAATACTTTTCACATGGATCCACAATTATGTTATGAAGCACATCGATATGCTCTGTTTAATACTGGAGATAAATAAGTGGAAAGGTTAATCAAGTAAGATAAATTATATAACACTTATTCTATACTTCATTTTTTAATGATATCATTGATCTAAAAATATTCATAATTGCAGGGAACATAAGAATTTAATTGGTAATTGCAGTAGATCAAATGCATGGGAAAGGGCAAGAAATCATAGCCAGGAATTCAACAATTGGTTTGCTGAGAAAGTTAAAAATATTGAAGTGCTCGATTATGTAAGATGGCTAGCTAAAGGGCCTAATGCGATCTCCAAAATATATGCTGCATATTTCATTAATGGATACTACCGATTTCATACCGTAGAACGGGATTCTCGATGCAAGACTCAAAACAGTGGAGTGACTTTATCGGCAACAACCGATAGTTTTGCTAGCTCTAGGGACCAAAATCCCATCGATGGTGAAGTTATTTATTATGGAGCTATTCAGGATATCATTGAGATTGGTTATTGGGGTTGTTTTAGTGTTGTACTATTTAGATGCGACTGGTTTCTTAATGAAATAGATGAATATGGGTTAACCCGTGTGTACTTTAAGAAATTATGTAGTATAGATGACCCTTTTGTGTTTGCATCACAAGTTTATCAAGTTTTTTATGTGGAGGATCGTGTTGAGAAAGATGTTTATTATGTGAGGAATAAAGTCCCAGTTGATTTATATGATTTAGAGGAAGAGGATTGCCCCAATATTGAAGATGCATTTTGGAGGGATTCTAATGATGACATTGGTTCCTTAAGCGGATTAGTTGATGTTGACGGTGGATGCTCAAGAANCCCTGTTGATTTATATGATTTAGAGGAAGAGGATTGCCCCAATATTGAAGACGCATTTTGGAGGGAGCCTAATGATGACATTGGTTCCTTAAGCGGATTAGTTGATGTTGACGTTGGATGCTCAAGAAACGATGTACCCGTTGATGTCGTTGATATTCCATCTAATGCACAACATTCAAATGATACAATTATAGAAACATCAGAAGAGGAGAATGAGTTTGATGATACTGATTGGGACTGGATGAAATCAGATGATTAAAGAAGACACTTCTTATATTCTTTTAAATATATTCTGTTTAGAGTGAGTAATAAAATTTTTTATCATTTTATTTTAGAATTACTCTTGTTTATATAATTTTAATTATTTTTACATTTTCAGGTGGATAGAATCATCCAAGGGACTTTACCATCATCGGCAACAGGATTATAGGCTTATCTAGGTGAACAACAACAACTTTCATAATCATTTAAGCTGGTACTTTGCTTCATCTCATGGACATTGCTTCATCTCTTTCTGAATCATTTAAGTTGGTACTTTGTAGCTTTTAACCTTAACTATATGTCGTATCGATAAATGGAGTATATGGTCTGATTATTTACATTTTCAGGTGGATAGAATCATCCCAGGGACTACTGGCTTAAGTGTTGTTGCTTGGCTATTGATTGCTGGATCCTTTAGTTGAGCTTCATCTCCTTTCTACCAACCTTTACTTGGTTATTTTGGGATCTTTCTACTGCTGTCAAGGTAACACTCCTAATTTTTAGTGATGTAACTGTCATTGTGATACTATATTACTATGAAAATTGTGATGGTTCTTCGCTTTTTGTTTGATGAGCTGCATTTTTATAGCTGCAAGATGTAGTTTAAAGTCTGAATTATCTCCCCGTTCAGAGTTTGAATTGGTTGTTTTTTGTTAGTTTGTGTGATTTTATGGAGTATTTGCACACAGAATTGAAGACACACCAGGAGGAGGTAAATATAGGCCAGGCAGTAGTCTAGGCACGCTGACTGCTGGATGGTTCTGTACACGGGCAAAAAAGGCCTCTGAACAGGTCTCTTAATGGATAGAGGCCCAGATTCGTCCTCTGGATACAGTTTCACTTGATGATAACTGCAAATAAAGAAAAACTTCATCAAATCTTGATAGTTTACATGAATAAAAGGGAAAGTTAGAAACATAAAGTAATAAGATAGTTCAAAGACCAACATGAAAGAACATAAAGCAACAAGAACAAAAGCTACTACAAATCATGGGTTTCCTAAAACTAGAGGTTCTTTAACTTACAGTTATTTCCATTCTTCCTGCAAACAAGAAGACTTCTGTCAGACACTGGGTCTAATGCAAATATGTAAGTGATACTTCTATAAGTTGTTGCCCAGCTCTCTTAGCATTCAAAAAATCCCTTGCATAACACTACAATTTTTCAACAGTTTGTTGCTCGTTCTGAACTATTTCATCATAATCACGAGCAGCTTGTATGTTCTCAACTATTTCTTATTTAATTTTCTGATTTTGACAGGAATTTGAATAGTCATGAGTCGGGAAGGGCACTCAAGTAAAAACAAAAAGGCTAAAAATTGCATTGCAGCCGGATCACTTGCATCTTTGGTGAACCAAAAGGTTTCATCGTTGAAAACAAAAAGAATTGTTAAAGCTACAAGGCCAAATGACAAGAATTCAATTGAAAAACAACCTCCGCAATTAGGAGCTCAAGTGCAAGAACAATTGTTGCAACTGCCTCTGCCTTCTGCTTCTCCTCCAACACAAACTATACATGAGCAAGTGCAGCAAAAGTCACTGAACTCTATCTCTCTTGCATCACAAGCATTACGTGAACAATTGCAGCAAAAGTCATTGGATTCCACCACTCGTACTTCACAAACGGTACATGAAAAATTTGAGGATTCTTCCGATCATGAAACAAACGAGCAATCCGAGGAACAAGGCAAGAACATATAAAATTCATTTCTTTAAATTAACAAACAATATTGACTTTTGGTGATTATTCTTACTTAATATTAATGCAGGTCCTTCTGCCGAAAAAATAAAAAGAGGAAAAACTCTGATGCCAAGTGTTCATGGTAGGAAAGAGCGCAAGCTAATTGTGCTAAACGAGAGAAATCAACCCATAGGTCCTACTGATGATATTATAGTAGAGTTGGGTAGCTTCCTCGGCACATTGACAAGGAATGCAGCCTTTTATCCTCTTAATGTGTTTAATTGGAGGAAACTTCAAACAAAAGAAGACATGTGGAAATATATCAAGGTTTGAAGTTCACAATATTCTGTGTAGATATTTCAAATTTTTACACTAACCTAATTATACCAAATTTGTAGGGAAAATATGACATTCCTGATGCTTCAAAAATGTGGGTTTTTGATTCAATTGGAAATGCTTGGAGAAAGTATAAGAATTAATTATATAACGACATTTATAAAGCCTATGAGAATGACGAGCTTCAAATGGAGAAAAGTCCGGTTGATGTTCCTGAATCTCAATTTAGAGATCTTCTTAATTATTGGAACTCTGATGCCTACAAGGTAAAACTAAGTATTGTCCCATGATTTGCTGAGAATGTCTGGTTTATGTTTAATTAGAAATAACTGAACTCTGTAGTCATTGGCTGATTTGCAGAAAATGTCCCAAACCAATACCGAGAATCCAAAAAGTTGAAATATCCACACACTGCTGGCAAAAGAAGTTTTGCTCAAATATGCGAGGTTTGACATTTTTTTTCTTATTATTATTTTAAATATGAGCTTATTAACTTTGTACAGCTTTTTATATAATCAGGAAAAAAAGAAAGAAACTTCTGAGGCTCTATCAAGCAAGGACATTTTTGTGGCTACAAGAAAAAGAAAACCCGATCGAATTTAGAAGTCCTCGTACGCGAATACTCTTAATAAAATTGTACGAGTTATTAATTTAATGTTTGTTGTTATCATTTGTCCGTTCTTAGTTATTGACTATGTGTCATATACTTTGTGATTTAATAATGACTCAATTTAGTATTGTAGGCTGAAATGGAAAGAATACAATCAAACGCAAGAAAGTGAAGATGACTGTCAATCAATTGACGCATTTGCATCGGTCATGGGACCTAAGCGTCCAGGTCGCCTAAGATTGTATGGACGTGGGGTTACCAAGACTTCCTTAAAAAGAAAAGTGGGAGATTTTGGACCCTCAAGTTCTACTGATGAGATGATGCAGCAAAAATTGGAGGAAATGGAAGAAAGGATGCAACAAAGATTGTAGGAAAATTTCAATGCACAGAAAGATGCCATGGAACTACAAGTTGCAGTTAAGATCATTTAACAACTCAAGAAACTGAATCCAGATTTACGGGATGATCCCAGCATGCTAGGTTTCAATGCTCATTCACTTGGAGAAGCTTCCTCTGCGCAACAAGCTGTTGGGCAACTAATCAATCGTCTATCTACTGGGAGTAATAATCAAGGTCAATACGTCTATCTTTGTTTGTTTGTTTCTTTCTTCTTCTCCTCCTTCTGCTTCACACTAAAAAGAATATTTAAGATATTTAAGTAGTATTAGTTAGGAAAATTTGAGTTGGGATGAACCTGTTTTTACCTAGAATTTGTTGGCCAATGTCACACGGGTCAGGTGGACTAGAGTCGGGTTTTGCCACATTGTTTTGGGGAAATATTGTGCTTGGTGCAACAGTAAGTGCGGCATGAGAATTGTAATGTAATATTGTGTTTGCCACATGGTTTTGGGAAAATATTGTGTTCTCTGAATAGTACCTTTTATTTGTTGAACAAGAAGTAATAATAGTAGTTTCTTGAACTTTATGCTGGAAAATGTGGTTAGTGCTGTGCAAATTGAAAAGCACTTGCAGTTTTAAAGTTTGAAGTACATTGAAGAGGCTATATAGCTGATAGCTTCAGTTCAATCTTTTGGGTGGCTGTGATATGTGTTTCGCATTTATGTTGGCGTGACAACCTTATAGATATGATCAGCAATGCATAAATACATGAGCCCTATTGCCAAGTTTGAGTGAGTGAGACTCATCCTTGACATTACATAATGATAGACTAAGAATTTAACTAACAAAACTATTAATTTCAATCCTAGCCTACTGAAATATAGAAAGAAAAGTCTTGTTGCATCCTCTTGGTGATTCCAGTAGTTTGTGGCCAATGAATTCTTTCCAGACCATGTAACCTGATGATTTGTATTGTTTTTGGCTAAGATAAACCAAGAAACCACTCCCATATCGCCTAGATATCCAGAATTAGCCATGCACTTCACCATTGTAGTACATTGTTGTTATGTCCCTATTTCGTGTGTGACCTGACCATGTGTATCCTCAGCCCTATGCCCTGTGTGATAAATGTTGTTCCTAGTGTTCATCTTAGCATCTGTGTCTTCATGTGTTCTAGCCACACAATTACCATGACCACATTGCTCCAGAATTGAGCCAAGTCGTATGATATTTTGCTGCTCTTTGCGTGTGTCTTCCAGTCCTGTTTTGAGTCCCTCTTTGTTTGTTCAGCATTGAGAGGTATGTTAAGTATAGAGTTCTTGTATATACCTTAAGCAAAATGTGGAAACCATGTCTTTGTTTGTTGGCGTGACAACCAAGAATGTGGAAGCCATGTCTTTGTTTTTCTTAGTTATGATTCTCAGTCTTCCTGTCCTAATGTGTGAAAACAATATATAATTAATCTATTATTATGATACTTTGAAGGATAATGACTTATTTTATCCTCTTTTGTAGGTGGAGCAATTGAAGAAAGAGAAGATGGAGATTGTGAAGATCTAGACCTTACTTAGGAACTTTGAATTGTTGTCTATGTTCTAGGAATCTTTTGCTATCAACATTTGAATTGTTGTCTATGTTCTAGGAATATTTTGTTATCAACATTTGAAACTTACTCTAACTCTTGAAGTGTTCAAATGTAAAGCTTATGTGATTGGGTTAAAACATTTTGGCTTTTTGGAGACAATATAGACTATGAAGTGTTTTATCTTTTTATTTATAAAAATTTCAGGTTATTACAAATTATTATACATCTAAATATTCATTTACAGCAAGGGCATAATAGTTTTCTAGGACCGTTCCAATAGGTCTTGCAAACCGTTCCAATAGGTCTTGCAAATTATTTAAAATAGTCTAAAAGAACCGTTCCAACAGGTCTTTCTAATCGTTCCATCTGGATGACAAAATCATTCCAAAATGTGCAACAAATTGATACAATAGGTAGTTAAAACCGTTGCCAAAGAAATAAAACCGTTACATTAGTGTAATGAAACCGTTAGAATAAACGTTGCCATAACTTACATAACTGTTGCATTAACTTATATGGTAACGGTTGTCAATCGTTGCTATAAACTCTATGGTAACGGTGTTGAACCGTTACACTAGAATGAAATTCTCGTTGCTTCAGACATGGGGAACACCGTTGCAATAGACCTCCTTAAGGAACGGTTTTGATAACCGTTGCACGAACCGTTACTTAAGTCTATTGGCACGACAGCGTATGTAACGGTTGCTAAACCGTTCCAATAACCCTATTGCAACGATTTACCTGTCTGTTGCAACGGTTGACCAGCTGTTCCAACACACGTTAACGGTCAACAACATAAGTATGTACAAGAGTTTACCGATAAACTTGAAAATCGCATATTACACAAAGAGAAAACAAATACAATAGTTTGAGGATCACACAAGTTGTCACAAAAGATGTTCATACAAGGCTACCCTTCCACCCCAACTAAAGAGCATGCATTGTCCTCAATGAATAAGAAATGTAAAACAAAGTTAGGGGCTCCCTTGGGCGCACTAAGCGCTATGGGAGTCAGTTGTCTGCTGGGTGTCAGAGGGGTCAATCATCGCTAATGGAACTGGGTCTGCCAAAGTCCCAGCTGGAGGTATGACTGCCACTGGTGGTGGAGGAGCTGCTAAAAACTCAGCTGGCATGGTGACTGCTGCTATAGGTGGAAAAGTCTCCAAGTGTCCAGAAGCTGCAGAAGGGGTCTGAGAGCTGCTGGCCCCGCCTGCTGATGGCGGAATGGCTGATGATGTTGCTGGAGCAGCTATGTCAGCTAAGGATCTCTATATCGCAATCTGCACCTGAGCATCCTCTTCCTCCTCTGCAGCTGTGGTGATGGCAACCCCCTTGACCTTCTCCTGAGGTCCCTCATCATCATCTGACCATGAGTCAATAGCCTCCTCGTCAGTCTTCTCACGCTCGGACGCTGTAGAATGCCCGGAATCCTCCCTAGAAGGTATAGCATCTGGTGCAGAGGGAGGTGGGGGCTGAGAGGCTCCAACAGTCAGAGCTGCATGGGCTGTCATCAGTGTAGAGAAGTCAAGACCTAGCCCAGTCTCAGATGCGCCCGCTCCCTGCTCTCCTTCCTTGGGCGGGAAGGAAGATAAATCAAACTCCAGATTCTGCAACTTGTGGAGCTCAGTCCATTGTAGTCACATCAACTCGGAGCGTTGGCAGGTCTCCAACCTCACCATGCTCGATCTTCTCAATCCTGGCCTCAAGCCCCTTTAGGAGACCCTCGTAAGATATGTGCTGCTACTGTAGGGTCATCACCGATACCTGAATGGGGCTCAGGGCTTGCCTGATAAGTACCGGGAGGTCCTTTAGAATCTTGTCTACCTTAGAATTGGTGTGATGATCTAGGAGACCAAGCCTCGAAAGGATTGGCATTGAAGCAGGTGGCTGAGCACTGGTCTAAGGGTAGGCTGTGGAGCAGCAGTGAATGTCTCTGCGATCTGAGGTGCACTAGGAATCTGGGAGTCGGAGATGTCTGTCTTAGTGGGAATCGAAATCTGGATCTCCGGAGGAACAACAACTACCTTTATCACCGCATCACCAATACGTGTAATGTCAATGTCCTTTGTCGCTTTTCCCATCTTGTCAGAATGTGGCAATGTAGGAACATCCACATCTGTACGGGCGGTGATCAAGTATGGGAAAGGAAATGATGTGGCTTTCTGCCATGCCCGGGCCCCTATCTCTTTGGAAATAATTTCACCCACATCAATCGTGATCCCGGTTATAATGCAAGCAATGGGAATAGCTTTCTCAATGCTTATGTGACAAAACTGAGCTAGAAGCGACCTTCGCGTGTAAGATCTTCCTTGTATATTTTGTGTGCAGGGTCAATTCAGGATGGGGTACCCTTGGTAATCACTGATGCAACCCAAGCTCGCTCACCATCTCTATTATCCAATTTGTCCTCATACTCCGCTGTGCTAGGGCATGTGGTTGAGAAATAATGATTATGAATTGCCGTCCTATCACACTATACATCCTTTCCCCGAACTAGGACCGTGTCGAAGACTATTTTGTTGCGCTTGTGGTGAGCTGTTTTGGAGGCCCCATAGGATGCATAGAATTCCCGCACCATTATTTCATTAAATTCCTCAGGCAGCGAAGTGAAGCACTCTCACTTTCTAGCTTTGATGTTCGCTACAATGTGAGGGTACTGTTACTGAAGGCCGTTCAGACTTAACCGCTTCTCTGCTAGGATCATCCATTTGGCGAGCCCCTCTCTAAACAGAGTCCTAGATTCAGAGAGTGGGAACCTAAGGTTGTAGTCATCACCCTGTTTCCTCCTTGCCTCAGCCATTAGATCAACCTCCGTCAAGGTTTCCTCCTCATCAGACTGGGAATAATGTTCATCAATAGATTGTGGAGGTGCTTGTCGTGAACGTTTTGTCGGTGGAGCGTGACGGCTAGAGGTAGCCTTTTAGTGGATGAAGTTATATGTTTTTGGTGAGGCATATCTGCGAAGAAAAGATGTGTGAGTGGTGTAGCAGACATTAGGAAATATTGCACTGGGAAAATCCAATATGCGACAGGTTGTGCGATCCCATAACCACTATGCGGACCGCAAACCTGTCGCAAAGTAATAATGTGCTGTGAAGGGTTGATTGTGTGGTGATTTATGAAATCACATATCCATTATGCAGTTTGCATAGTCATCGCATAATCAAATGCAAGAAACGTGCATCACATTATGCGATTGCATAATCGACCGCAAAGTTGTCTCTGCGATCGCAAAGATGTCGTAAACACAACGCTAGAGTAGGCAGTCGACTGTTGAGGTATGCGACATATCTGCGGTCCGCATATCAACTATGCGGTCGCAGAATTGTCGCATTATGTTTTCTTCCTCACCACACCTAGGGTTTAAAATGCGATGAGAGATGCGATCGCGCAATGAGTTTGCGGACCGCAAAACTCATCATCTTCAGAGCTTTACTCACCCCATCAATGGTTATTCTAATTTCACTACCTACCAAGCCGTAGTTACAAGTGCTTCATGAATCACCCCCCCTTGTTACAAGCAGACACACATACACAGAGACAAAAAGGGACCCAACCTTGCAACAATCAAAAAGACAAAACAACTACAACTACGTTTGACCTAGACTAAAAGAATTTACAAGGATTTGAGATGCGAAGAAGTAAACATACCCGATGAGGATGAAAATGAAACAATAAATCAAGATAGACTCCACAAAAATCGTCTTTGTTAGCCCGTTCAATTTCAATGTAGTTGTTTCTCTTCTTCTTTTTCTCCCTTTTTTTGTTTTGTTTTTGTTTAAGTGTAGAGTTCTGAGAGTGCGGTTATTTTTTTTGGTGATATATGCGAATAGAGTAAGGAACTTACCTGGGCGTATTGCGATGGAAAAGTGGCCGCATACCTGTTATGCGGCAGAATATTGCAAAGGTCACCTAGGGTTCGTAATGCGACGCACTATGCGATCACATAACTGAAATGCGGTTCGCATAGTGCACCCTAGCACCACATTCTATCCATCCAAAAATGCCAAACTAACTGTCTCGGTTTGCGGTAGAAATGCGGTCCATAAAGCAACAATGCGATCACATTTGTGTCGCAAACTGGACACTCTTTCTTAGCTTCCCTTCACTCGCAATTTTACCCTGTTTTGTGAACTGTTGAACAACCTGCACTCTAACACACACTTTAAATTGCTCAAAGAAACCTATTTAATAAAAAAAAACCAAAATTTAAAAGACAAAAGAGTGTTACCACACATGGGTTGCCTCCCATGAAGCGCTTGATTTAACGTCGCGGCACGACGAAGTTGGCCTTCTTTTGAATTTACTCATTGGTCGGGCATGGACCGTCTTTAAGAGACAATTGGTCTACCACATGTCTTTCTCCATCTGAGCCCAAATAGTGCTTGATGCATTGCCCATTGACTTTGAAAGTGCGGAGCCCATCCTCAGATGTTAATTCCATGGCGCCAAATGGGGAGACATCTACCACTTTGAATGGACCGGACCATTTTATTTTGAGCTTGCCCGGGAACAATTTGAGTCTTGAGTTGAAGAGAAACACCAAGTCACTAGACTTGAACTCTCTTTTCAAATTTTTTTTGTCATGTACAAATTTCATTCTTTCCTTATACACATCTGCACTTTCATAAGCGTGGAACCGGAATTCCTCCATTTCATTGAGTTGAGTGAGCCTCAAGTTTGCAGCTTCAGTCCAGTCCAAGTTCAACTTCTTTAGAGCCCACATGGCTTTATGCTCTAGTTCCACAGGTAGATGAAAAGCTTCACCGAACACTAACCGGTAGGGAGAAGTACCAATGGGAGTTTTGTACGCTGTGCGGTATGCCCACAATGCGTCATCCAGCTTCCTTGACCAGTCGGTCCTGTTTGCATTCACTGTCTTTGCTAGAATGTTATTGATTTCCCGATTGGCGACTTCTACCTAGCCACTTGATTGGGGATGATAAGGAGTGGCTACCTTGTGCTTGACACCGTATTTCTCTAGCAGTCCAGTGAAAGCCTTGTTGCAAAAATGAGAACCACCATCACTAAGAATGGCTCTAGGAGTGCCAAACCTCGTGAATATGTTCTTCTTTAAGAATGCAGTCACACTTCTTGCCTCATTGTTTGGAAAGGAAATAGCTTCAACCCATTTGGACACGTAGTCCACATCTACCAGAATATACTTCATACCGCAGGAGCTCACAAAGGGGCCCATAAAGTCAATGCCCCACACATCAAATATTTCAACCTCCAACACAAAATGCAAAGGCATCTCATGCCTTTTGGAGATTGATCACTGCCACTGACATTGGTCACAAGATTTGACCATTTGGTTGGCATCATGATAGATGGACGACCAATAATAACCACATTCAAGCACTTTTGCCGCCGTCCGATTTCCTCCGTGATGACCACCCACCGGTGAGTCATGGCATGCCTTTAGAATTTGCATCATCTCTTCCTCTGGAACACACCTTCTAATAATGTTGTTCGCACAGATATGGAACAAGAATAGCTCCTCCCAATAATATTGCCGACACTCTCTTAAGAATTGCTTCTTCTGATATGCTTCTATATCATCCGGGATTAGGCCACTAACCAAGTAATTGGCGATGTCGGCGTACCAAGGAGTGGTTGAAGAATATAATGCCAAGATATTCTCATCGGGGAAGACATCATTGATGTCAAGATCATCCTTTGGTCGCCCGTCTTCTTCAATTCTATAGAGATGGTCCGCCACTTGGTTCTCGGTGCCTTTTCGGTCCTTGACTTCAAAATCAAATTCTTGTAACAAGAGGACCCACCAGATTAGTCTTGGCTTGGCATCTTTCTTTGCCATGAGGTATCGAAGAGCGGCATGGTCGGTATAGACCACAACCTTGGATCCCAACAAGTAAGCTCGAAATTTTCGAAAGCATACACAATAGCAAGAAGCTCTTGCTCCGTCACCGTATAGTTCATTTGTGCACCATTGAGTGTCTTGCTTGCATAATAAACCAGATGAAGAACTTTGTTGTGCCGTTGACCCAAAACCGCTCCAATTGCTACACCACCGGCGTCACACATGAGATAGAATGGAAGAGACCAATCCGGTGTGACAATAATGGGTGTCGTGGTGAGATTCTCCTTGAGCTCCTCGAATGCCCTGAGACACTTCTCATTGAACAAAAACTTGGCATCTTTCTCAAGGAGCTTGCACATAGGATTTGAAATTTTTTAAAAGTCCTTGATAAAGCGCCGATAGAATCCGGACTCAAAAACCTTTACCGATGTTGGTGGAGGGAGTTTGGAAATGATCTCAATCTTTTCCCGATCGACTTCAATGCCACGTTTTGAAATTTTACGCCCCAAGACAATGCCCTCGTCCACCATGAAGTGGCATTTTTCCCAATTAAGCACGAGGTTCGCATCTTTTAAGAACTTGTCTAAGGTTGTCAAGACAATACTCGAATAAGTCACCGACTGCCAAAAAATCATTCATGAAAACTTCTAGGAAGTCTTCCACCATGTCGGAGAAAATGGACATCATGCATCATTGAAAAGTAGCCGGAGCGTTGCACAAACCAAACGGCATCCGACTAAAGGCAAAGGTTCCATATGGGAAAGTGAATGTGGTATTCTCTTGATCTTCCAAGGCTATATTGATTTGATTGCAGCCGGAATAACAATCGAGGAAGCAATAGAAGGATCTTCCTGCTAGCCGATCAAGCATTTGATTAATAAAAGGCATAGGGAAATGATTCTTGCAAGTGGCATTGTTGAGCTTCCGGTAGTCCATGCATACTCTCCATCCGGTGACCGTCCGAGTGGGGATAAGCTCATTCTTTTTGTTGTTAATCACCGTCATGCCTCCCTTCTTTTCCACACATTGTACCGGACTCACCCATGGACTATCCACAATGGGGTAGTTAAACCCGGTATCCAACCATTTGATTATTTCCTTCTTGACCACTTCTTGCATTGAAGGATTTAATCTTCTTTGATGTTCCACACTTGGCTTGCTCCCTTCTTCCAATTGAATTTTGTGCTCACATATCCTGATGGGGATTCCTCGGATGTAGGCAATTGTCCATCCAAGTGCTTGTCGGTGCTCCCGCAAGACATTCAACAATTCATCAACCTGCACATCATTCAAAAACGAAGAAACGATTACCGGTAAAGTGTTATTAGAATCGAGAAATTTGTACCTCAAGTGTGATGGAAGTGGTTTGAGCTCAAGTTGTGGTGGCTCAATGACAGAGACTTTTGCGGGGGGAGTAGCTCGATTCTCTAAGTCAAGAGAAAGCCTATTTGGTGCATATGAGTAGGACCCATGTCCTTCCAATGCGTTCACTATTTCAACATATCCCTCAATGTCTTCACCATCAAAGTTCACCAAGATTGCCGCCAAATCCTCGCCGAGGCATTCTTCTTCCATATTCATCTCAATGGCATCTTCAACCTCATCAACTACATCAATGACCAAGATTCCCTCGCATGCACTTGGCAATTTCAAACCCTTGCTAGCTTGGAAGGTAACTTCCTCATCATTCACTCGGAACTTGATTTCATGTCGTTCCGTATCTGTTAAAGCTCTTCCCATCGCAAGGAATGGTCTTCCTAAAATGATAGCAACCTCCTTGTTTACCGCACAATCCAAGATGACAAAATCGGTCGGGAGGAGGAACTTCCCTGCCTTTACCAATTCTTCATCAACAATGCCTACGAGTTTCTTAATTGATCGATCGGCCATTTGCAATCTCATGCTAGTAAGTCTTGGCAACCCCAATCCTGCTTGCTTGTAGATAGCAAGAGGCATCAAATTTATACTAGCTCCGTTGTTACAAAGTGCTCTAGCAAAGTCTCTCAACCCGATGGTACATGGAATAGTGAATGCTCCCGGGTCTCCCTTTTTCTCCACGGTGGTTGTTGCAATTATCGAACTTACCCGATGAGTCAAGTTTACCACTTCATTCTTTGTAGTTCTCTTCTTCGTCATCAAATCTTTCAAATATTTGGCAAACCCCGACATTTCTTGGAAAGCCTCCAAGAATGGGATGTTTACCCACAATTGTTACAAGATGTAATAGAACTTTTCAAACTTGCCATCGTCCACCCTTCGTACAAGCCTTTGAGGGAATGTGAGAGTAGGTCGAGGAATTGGTGGAGGAGCTTTTGGAGTCTCCTTTACTTTTTCCTCAGCCTCTCCCTGTTTTGCCTCTTGGATCTTTACTTCACGAGAGGGATTCTCAATTTCAACCACACTAGGCAACTCAACTTGTGGTTCCACTCCTTGATCAAGACTTTCTACATCAACCACTTGCTCACTTTCATCCTGGAGCACCTTACCGCTTCTAGTTGTGATGGCCATGCAATGAGAAGATGGTCCGCTTAGACCACCTTTTGGGTTGACCACAGTGTCACTAGGAAGAGTACCTTTTAGCTTGGGATTTTGTTCTCGTGACAAATCCCTCATTTGCATCTCGAGCTTTTGAATGGAGGCGGTGTGTGATCCCACTACCTCGGACATATTTTCCATTGTTGCATCACTTCACTCTTGATTTTGCAAAATTCTCTCAAGCATCCCCTCCATTTTGGACTCATTTGAAGGCCCCTCCTTGTATTGTGAAGAGTTGGAATATTTCCCTCTTGGTGGAACATAAGGATTGGAACTTCTATTGGCATAATTGTCGAACATCACCACCTACTATCCTCACCACTCTGACCACCATCATTCTCACTTAGGGGTGGCAATTTGAGCCCAAACCCATCCAACCCGCCCAACCTGCCCAAAGATTAATGGGTTGGGCTACAAATATTTTAACTCATGGGTCTATTAAGGCTAAGCCCAAGTTAACCCATTATTTTTATAGCCCATTCTAACCCATCAAGCAACCCAAATACAACTCATGAAACTAAGGGATCTCAACCCAACTTATCTAGAAATTAAATTAGTTGCCCCCAATTTTACTTTTTTTTTCTTCATATTTTCAATTTTCTGTTTTTTGCACCACCCCCCCCCATCCCTGCGCACAAACCCCCTCTAATTGTTTTTTTAACCTTTTTTTTTTTGTATTTTCCATTTTTCCATTTTTTTTATATTCTTATACACCACTCATCTACCCATACAACACCCATTATTTTTTATAGCCCATTCTAACCCATTAAGCAACCCAAATACAACTCATGAAACTAAGGGATCTCAACCCAACTTATCTAGAAATTAAATTAGTTGCCCCTAATTTTACTTTTTTTTTTCTTCGTATTTTCAATTTTCAATTTTTTGCACCACCCACCCCCATCCCAGCGCACAAACCACCTCTAATTGTTTTTTAACCTTTTTTTTGTATTTTCCATTTTTCCATTTTTTTTTAATTCTTATACACCACCCATCCCCCCCCCCCCCCCCCCCGCTAGGCCCCTCAATTCTTTTTACTATTTTTTTGTATTTTCAATTTTTTATTTTTTTGTATTTTTGCACCACACACCAACCCTACACCCTATCCCCATCCCCCTCACACAAACCCCTTCAATTTTTTTTTTTTGCTTTTTTTTATTTTCTGTTTTTTCATTTTTCTGCACCCCCCCCCCCAACCCCTCCCCCCCTCCAGCCGCAAAACATTTTTCAACTTACACATTTTAAGGTAAAAGATTTTTAAGCCAGATGAGCATGATTCTAAACTATAGGTCAAGTTGGGCGGGTTTGGCTATGATCCACCCATTGTTTAGCCTATTTTGACCTTGCCCATCATAGCCCAAGTACACTTTGGGTTGGGTTGGGCAATGATTCATTTATTGACCTAACCCATCTTGTCCCGCCCAAATTCAGCCCATCCCGCCTATTTGCAACCATTAATTCTCACCCACAATCAACACTCCTCCACCGCAACTACCACAACTAACCACCCTATCACCATCAACAACCACAACCGACACTGCCCATCATTATAGCCTACCACTGCCCACCTACAACCTTTCTCAGTCACAACTACTACCCCAACCCGCCATTATTAACTATCACCAACCACCACCACCATCCTCAATCATAATCGCCACCACTACCAATCACTACTAGCTACTAGCATGAACCACCATCATCAACAAAAACTACAACCAACCACCGCCTCTAGTCGGCATTCACCCGTTAGCCATCACCACCAACAACTATCATATTTTTAAAAACTATATATTTTATTGATAGAATATTAGATTAGTTATTTCATTTCAATTTAATGTTTATTAATTTTCAAATAAAGATAAATTTTATACATTCAGATGTTAAAATCAAATAGACTTAATTATTTCTATTCAGATCTTAATACACATCTTCATATATTCAGATTCAGATATCTTAATCTTAATACACATCTTGATATTCAGATTTAGATGTCTTAATCTTAAAAAAAGAGAGGCCTAAGAGTCTTAGACATATAGAGATTTTCCACATAATTTGTCATGAGAACCTTCTTTCAAACTTGACTTGAAGTCGTAACATTTATAATACACAACACATACTTTGGATATATCCTTAAAAGATAACATAGCACGATAAAAGCTTTCGCAACACATATTGAACATATATCTTTCAACACAAGTTTACTCGGGATAACCAATTTGATAATCATCAACTCGGGTCTTACATAACTTACATGAATACCGTGGATTCAATTCTAAGAAAGGGGTTTAGCCAACAACCTAAATTGATCTTACATAAACTCTAAAATTGATGTTTTAGACTTCAATACTACACAATATTACAAGTTAATTGTGCAGTACCCAATTTTCGAGTGCTGTCTAATAAGAAGAACCTGGTTCTTCTTAGTATACTACTTACTACTGTTTGTGGAATAATAAAGCAGTAATAGTAAAGACACAGGGATTTTTTACGTGGAAAACACCTGGCTAAAAAGGTGAAAAAACCACGACCTACTCCTCAGTAGGATTTGCTCAAACTCTTCACTAAAACTCTGAGCCAAAACGGACTTACAAAATAAACTCTTTTATAATCCTAGGACTAACTCTAATCCTCTTTGTATCAACTAGCCTCTAGCTAATTTCTACAGATTTCAAGCTAACTCTAACTTGTTCAATTTGTACCTATTACAATTGCTTCTAAGTAAGCTGAAAAGATACAATGTTAAAACTCTTACTACAATCAACTAGACTCAATACACAAACAATGGAACTGTTTGTTCAAGTTGAACTATAGCGTTTGTATCGCACAACAATTCTGCTTGCAAAATATCTCTGAAACTTTTGCTTCAGATCTTGATTCACTTTAGTACATGTGCGTCACTTCTTTCAGCAGTAATACATTGATTATTTATAGAGTCCGTTTGTTGAGTCCATGATTCAATTCTGATCCAACTCTTCCTTGGTAAACGAGTTTGATTGTAACTCAACTTCCTTCCTCTATTTCTGTCCTAGCTGAAATCAACTTCTGTCATCTCTATCAGTTTGCAACCTTTTCGTATTAGGAGACATTCTCTTAGTTCTTTGATACTCAGCAATCACTGATATCTCCTAGACTTGTACGATTCTTGTACCAACTGCTTCATTCAGATGTGTATGCTATGATGGACCTGGTTCAACTTGTCACCTTTTGTCAATCTTCAAAACCCATTTAGTGACATGGGCCAACGAATTCCCCCTTTTTGATGATGACAAACTCTGTGCTTTTATCCTGTATACACATCCAACACTTTGTATATTTTTGAGCATTAATCATCAAGAACCAGGTTCATTAGGTTATAAATATCACTTTAAAATTTTTGAACAACACATCACATCCTCCCCCTTTTGGAATCATCGAAAAGTTCCAAAATGATACTTACCAGGTATTAATTCTTACTCATGGACAATTTAGGCAACTTCAAGTGCAAACATGATTAATCAACACAAGAAACCAATAATGGAAGCTAAATTAGAAATTGAGACATTTATAAAACAACAAGCTTTGATTGATTAACAGTGATGATCAGCACCAAAACAGATTAAAATCAAAAGCAGCCAAAACATGAGTAATACATTATTAAAAACTGAAACAAAAGACACTTGACACTATCCCGAACTGGGCACTTGATAGGATAAGAGGGGGTAGTTCTGGAAATTTCTAAGTCTGGGGTGGTACAGAAGAGGCTGAATTCTTGGTTTGGAGAAGAGACAGCATTTGGTGTAAGACACCCTAATTTTTCTCCTTCTCCTTGGCTAATTCAGCTTTGAGAGCATCACACTCAACTTCCACCTCAACTAAGCGAGTCTTCAATCGAAAGATCTCCATATCCTTTTGCTCGCTTTCCTGCACCAGAGTACGAACCATGCTGTTGAATGGTTGCTTCCGAGATGAACCAGGTTCATCTGCCGGGGCACTGACAGTGTAATCACATGACAACAAAGTGTCCTTCCCAAAAAAATCCTTTGCAGTAGCCATTTCAGCCTTCTTTGTGGGAACTCCAAAATGAGCCAGAACTGCAGTAAGGATAAAGCCATAAGGAATTGCATGGGCCTTGGTGCCATTCACCACTCTATCTAAAGTGTTAGATCCATGTAGTTGGCAATGTGCCTGCGTTCCTGTCTGGGCAGCAGAACAAACTCAAAGAACAGCTTGTGTTCAGGCTTCATCTCGCTTTTGTACACAACCCTGGGTTCAGGCTCCTCTTCATTGTCACAAAAGAATCTGGTGATGTGGAGTGCTGAGGCCATTCCATCCAAGCAAGGCCCTCTCTGCCTTGTATAGTCGTCATAGCCTTCAAATGGAATGTCTAGAATGACTCCCAGTTCTTGAGCATCAAAGGATACTTCAACTCCCCTGACCAATGATGTAACCCTTCCTCCAATCATAGTTGCATTCCCTATGAACTCCACAACCTGATTTCTTACCAGCCTGCCTTCCATGCGGAGGACCATGTCCTTCCAGCCTTGCGCTGCAAGAAAATCCACTAAGTACCTCATACCCGCCTCCTCCAAATCCATCAGTAACTTTCCCTACAAGATATGTCTCTTGCCAAACATGGAAACTCTGTCAGTCGACACTTCTCCAACCTCCTTCTCTTCATCTCCACTCCATTCAGGATCATCATCCCTCTCAACAATCTGAATTTTCTTCTTTGACTTTACTTTAGACCTTGTCCTCATAGATGTACTCACAGTGGTAGCATACACAGATGCTGACTTCTTTGTGGAAGTCTTAGCCATTTTGGGCTTGGGTGTCTTGATCACCACTGGAGCAACCTCCTCTTCTTGTTGGACCAGGTCCAACACCTCATCATCAGCAATAGCCTCAACAGGCTCCCCCACTTTCGCTTTCCCTTTCTCTGCCTTCTTTCTTTTGCTCTCTTGCAGAGCTTTTTCCATCTTCTCCTCTTCTTCTCGAACAGTATTTCTCGTAGCTCGTACCCTTGGAACAGGTACACCAACAGACTCATCATTTTTCCTTTTCTTTAAGGAAACTGAGGCTTTAGACTTGATGGACTTTGGAGTCCTTTTCTTCTTGGGGTTGTATGAGTCCCTCAGTTTCTTCAGCCTCTCAGCCAAAGTTTCTTCCCCAGAAGAAACGCGTTCATCTATATCCTTCATTAGCTTTTCTAACCCAACAACAACTTCCTCAACTTCATTAGTTCCCCCTATCACTACGACATCATCTTCAATATTTTCAAGTATGGGGCCACAAATTTCAAGTGTGGAACCATCCTTCCCAGATCCTCACACACCTGCATCTCCCTCGTTCTCAAGAATTTTCCCATTTTTTCTTTGCCTAATTGGCACTTCCACATCCACCACATACCCCACCAGCACAAATCTATTTTTTAGAATTTAACACAAAGGTAACTTCAGTATTACCTTTCTCAGCACTGGACGAACCAGGTGCATCGTCTTCATGTGCTGATTTGAACGATTCACTGGACGAACCTGGTTTGGGTTCTTCTTCAGCCTGTAATAAATCTTCCAAGAACTTTGCTCGTGAACCTGAAGCCACAGATTTGCATGCAAGAACCTTGAGACGACGGGGTTTGGGGGCTGGGGTAGGGTTTGGTGTGAGTTCAGAGGCATCATGGTGTTCGGGGGTTTTAGGTGTCTCAGAGGATTCAGAACTGTAGATTGGTGGAGAATTAGACTCATATACTCCTTCATCATAGTCACGAATTTGAGAATCAGATGAAGCAGACGACATGGTATTAAAATTTTGAGAGAAAAAGAAGAGAGGGAAAAAGGTAGTAGAGATTTGAGTGTTGAGTGACTTGAATAGGGCTCGTCTATTGCTTTATTCACAATGGGTAATGATGTCCTATTTATAACTTGTGGCTGGGGTGATTATAACGAAAGTGTATTAACACAAGTAGGATACAAATTGATTAAGGACTGTCAGTGATTGGACATTGATTAGGCCGTTTCTTTCCCTTCTAAAACTAGGCTAATTTAATGTGACGGAGCTTCTTGAAACTGGTTCATTATTTGGGTAAGTACGAGAATTTAAACTGAACCATAAATGGATAGAGTCCTGCTCATGTATGACTGTACTTGAATTAATACATGTATGGAGATGAGAACGTACCTTGTCAGTCATGTAAACCAGCATGGATGAACCAGGTTCATCCTGCTAAAAATC